>JAHBCN010002328.1:0-93722 GCA_019359885.1 Listronotus oregonensis
TCCTTTTTTATAGGACCCGTTGTTTTCATGTAAACAATTCATGAAGCAGAAAAAGCAGAAATATAGAAATTTTTTTAAAATTTAAATTTTTTTGCCAGCAAAAAAAATTTTTTTTAAAAAAATTTGTAAGGGACAAAATTTTTTATTTTTGATCGACAAATAAATTTCCCCAATTAATTATTGCAGTTATTGCACTTACTTTTTTGTATTCACAATAAAGTATCCTGTTTCTGCTATCGAAAAAGTTTTTATAACAATGATAAGTTATAATATTTTATTATTGTAAAAAGCGGATAGAAGAACTTTTTTTCGAACAAAAAAGTATTAAATCTTAGCAGAGCGCTTTCGGTCATCCAACCATCCTCGGTACCATTCGTCAACATCAATAAAAATTTTTTTTTTAAAATGGAAAAGTCCCTTTTTTGTAAAAAAAACACATTAAGGCTGGGTTGTAATCTTATTGTCAAAAGTTGACCTGGCTTATTTTGTATGGCGCGTAAATTCAATATTTAAGTAGTGTGGTTTTGTGGAGTTGTAATTTTTAGTGCTTTTTATTCAATAAAAAGTTATAAGATCTGAATTAAAAATATTACTTGTTATAACTAAACTTAAATCTGCAACATCCACAAAATTACAAATATTAATTAAAAAAATGTTATAGGTAAATATATATGTAGATAGGGTTAAAAGCTCAGCAAAAGTATCAATATCAAAAACTTTGGGTAGGCGAACGTTAATAAGTAAAGAAATATAAATAATCTAAGTCATAAATAATATATTAAGAAAATATTTATAAAAAAGAAAATATTACCACTTTTCATTTTCCGCTAACTACTATGGTATATGTATCTAAAGCACCAAGTTTTATTTTTCGAAGTACTATAATTATAATAATATACGACAAAAGTAATGCTTTATGATTTTCCTTTGCACAATTACCGTCTTACATTAAAATAAACTGATAAACTGGAATGTCAATTCCCAACAAAAACGTGTATTTTATGCTGTCAGTCCAATTATATTTGAAATTAATACGATTTAAACGACATTTTCCTTTAATTATGCATGAAAACTTGCATCGTTAATCACAATAATAATACATAAGTAGTTTAAATTAATAAAATTCTTACAACTCGATATTTACTGCTCCATTAAATGCACTTTATTTTCTAAAGAAATGTCATTTGACGGAAGACGAACAGTTTGAATCGAGGAAACGTACGCACCTACCTACAAGAAATAGGACGCCAATTATTCAATTCATTTTTTTGAAAGTTAGAAAATATGTGCGTATATCATTTTAATTAATTTTTTCGCATTTTTAAACAGTCCTCGAAACATTCTAATTAATGAAACAAAAATATTTCTGCCATGTACAGGGTTTTTCCATATAATTTGATTTAAAGATATAATTTTAAGAAATACAAAAAGACAACTGACGATCGGAAAATAGAAAAATCGGGAATAATATATTTTTTTAAATAAAACACCCTGTATTTTATTAAAAATATAAAAACTTTATGTTTTCCCATTTTCAAAAATATATAACATGTCTATGTTTGGATAAACAGTTTTGTAACCATTCGACTTTAAATTTTCATTTTATATGTAATAAAGCACTTGGAGTCTTAGGTCTAGTAGGTAAGCTGTGAAAACCAATAACTTCTATGTTGGATCGTGCTTGGCCAAAAAATTATTACAAAACTGCTTATTTAAACACAAACTGTTATATATTTTTAAAAAGGGGAAAACGCGAAGATATCATATTTTTAATAATGTACAGGGTGTTAATTTTTTTTTCGATTTTTCTATTTTTAATAGTCAGTTGTTTTTTAAAATAGCATATCTTAAATCTTCATAAAAAATTCTAAAACTTTTGTATTAACCAATTTTTTGTATTCCTTTAAATAATACCTTTAAAAGCATGCCAAATTATAAGAAAAAACCCTGTACATTCTATACCACTGACAATTCCAAAAACCTACTGGATTTAATTTAAAACGTTTAATTCCTGATAAATAAAAAATTCTGGAATTATACCAAAATATACAAAAAAATACCTGTATATACCTGTCTATATTCAATGTTGGCCATAATTCCAGTTGTTAAGGCTATAGTGTTGCTATGTAGATACTTTAACAATTTGACGGTACAAAAATAAGATGAAACTCTCATAATTTAAAATGTCTTATACCTATTAAAATAGTCTAGTAGTATCCTAAAATATACAAAAAAATGCTGACTATGATTGGGGCGCTAAGAAATATAGTGCACAGATCAGAACTTACGAATAGACCGGGATCCAGTTGGCTTTTTTGATGATTTATAACAAGCTAAAACTTTGTGAGTGGCTTCGTTTCGACGAGTCGCCCAAATTCTGACTGCAGCTACATTGGACCGTAATAGGACTGCTTCCAAGAAACCTCTAAACATGCCGATTTTTTAGGTGTTGCAAAATTGATACCTAACTGGTTGATTCTACAATATTTTGTTAAGATTTTTATGAAAAACAAGAAAAAAGTATTTGTCCTACAAAAATTATGATAGGTATACCGAGTCCTCCACGTCAAACATGCCGAAAAAACTTATAGGTATAACCTCATCACTAACAAGCCATTTTTTAAATAGAAGAATATTTTAAAAAAATTATTCACAAATTGTCCTACAAATAGGTCAATAGGATTTTGTAGTCCTACAACTTAAATATGTCAAGTTCAGGGGTGCTACTGTACTCATTACTAACAATAGAAGAAAAAATTAACTCTCCTACAAAAATCATGATAGGCAGAGCTGGTCCTACAAATGTTCTTAAGATTTTTTTTTCTATAAGATTGATTGGATTTTATACAATAGTTTGATATTTTGACAACGAAAAAAATATTGGGCACCGCGTAAGGGATGTAAAATTTCTTGTAAAATGAGAATCTATACATAGATTTGACAAATTATTAGGTTGATAGTCGGAAAATTGGAAAAACAGGTTTTTCTTTAAAAGGCGGGTAAAGTCAACTTTTATTCAGATTTTACTCCTTTAATTTTGAATAACATAAATCCAAAGTTGTATACCGATTCTCTGGAACATTTAGAAGGGCCAACATGTGCTTCTTACCAAGATTTTCAGGAAGTTTTTTTCTCTAGTCGGAAATTTTTTTGGAAAAATTTGAAAAAAATCACATACTTGCCCTTCGTAATGTTACAAGGGATTCGTAAACCAATTTTCAACTTAATTTGTGCAATAGTTTTTTAGTAAAATTGGAATAAAAAATAAAACTGCTTTAAAAAAATTAATTAAAAAAAAAATAAATTAAAAGTTAAAATTAAAAGAAGAATCATATTGAAAAATCAGAATCATGGTCAACTTTAAACATTCCTGGAAAACCGAAATTGATGCTCCTTCTGATTTTTACTAGATACTTTTTTTCTGAAATAGGTATTTATTTTAATTTAATATATTTTTTTAACAAGTAAGAAAAATGTCTGGATATAATAATTGTTCTTTAACACCTTCTACATCAGAATCATCATCAGTGACTTCGGTATGATCATCATCTGTACCTTTTTCGTCGTCATCGATTTCACTTTCATCTTGTCTTTTGGCTAATAAAAGAATTAAATATTTTAATAAACTGTAGTAAACTATTGTAAAAGGTAATATTATCGACAAAAAATATTAATCAAATACCTTCAAAGGCAGTAGATAAATCTCTAAAAGATGGGCTTTGGATCCATCGAACCAGTAATATTCAAAGCAATTATCAATTTTGCTTCAACCATAATGTTCTGTTTTTTCTTCTGTTGGATAGCATGTGAGCATTGCACCATACACTTGCGATATAAACAGTTCTCTTGACCTGTTATAACAATTCTTCTTTACAAGGTGGTAGATTTAAGACATCATATCAAATAATTTTTTTTCAAAACTTTTTCACTATAGCTTTTAGACTTATAATTTTTTTATAGACCTTGAAACGTCCTTGATCTATATATTTTTTTGATTTTAGACTGTACATTCTGCACACATAATCATAACCGAACTGATACAGAATTGGTTGGAGTTTTTGCTGATGTTAATAAAATGGTACCTAAGACTGGCTAATTTCAGAGAAGCAATGTATTTTTTTAATTTACCGTTGCGGTTGCGCCATGCTGCAGTAGGTTTACAGACTTAAAAATAATTACCAGCTATTTCCCGTATCCACTTTAATTAAAAATAATTTGCTTCAACTCTTTGCAATAAATAGTTTCCGAAATACAGCCGGAGTCCTTTCTTATTTGGATACCCAATACATGTACATATAATAAATGTGTATACATTATTTAAAAACCATAATTCATTATACATTTTAATATTTTTAATGATTTGTATTATTATCATTACAGTATGACTTATGTTCATATAGGTAACTTCTTTTATTTGTTATCTTTTAATACAGGATATTAAAATTTATTAAAGTTAGTATAACGTATGTTTATTAAAGGTATTAGTTAGTTGTACCCTTGGGTAATTAGCAAATCGTATTAAAAAAATGCAGTTTTACCATTTTACTTTAATAATACAAATTTGACCTTATAACTAAAATGGCTTAATTGTTTTAAAATTTTTTTAATTAATTTCCATTAAGTAATATAATAACGTATTAAAAATATAAGGAAAATGGTTAACTGTGTCCTGACCGTTCATTTTTTCAAAAAAAATAATATTGTGAAATTTTAACCGAAGCCTGCAATCTTATCTATGATTTTAATTGTAGGACAAATGTTTTATTGTAATTTAAATATTATTTCTAAAATACAAAAGAAAATTTAGCTTGTTACTAATGAGTACAGTAGCACCCCTGAAATTGACATATTTAGGTTGTAGGACTACAAAATCCTATTGACCAATTTGTAGGACAATACTGTAAATAATTTTTAAAAATATTTTTCAAACAATATTCAAAAAATTAGCTTCTCTTGATGACGTTATACCTGTATGATTTTTCGGCATGTTTGATGTGGGGGACTCGGTATACCTATCTTAGTTTTTGTAGGACAAACACTTTTTCTCTCTTTTCATAAAAATCTTAGCAAAATATGTTAGAATTAACCTGTTAGGTATCAATTTTGCAACACCAGAAAAATCAGCATGTTTGGAGGTTTCTCGGAAGCAGACCTATCATGGTCCAGTGTTGCTGCAGTCAGAATTTGGGCGACTCGTCGAAACGAAGCCACTCACAAAGTTTTAGCTTGTTATTAATCATCACAAAAAAAGCCCTCGGGATCCCGGTCCAGAATAGACGTCGGGAAACTATTCATAAAGTAACGAAAACCGCCAGGGTCACCCTGCAATGGGCCCCTGGACACAAAAGGATTTCGGAGAATGAAATGGCTGACAAACTCACCAACATGGGAGCTGAGGACAACAAACCAGAATATACCTTGGGAATCTTATATAACTCGGATATGATAGAGATAGCAACATGAATAGAGAAACGGTTTAACGAGAACTTGAAAAAGACAAAAGCTAGACAATAAAAGGCTATTATTGGGGAAGACCTATAAAGAACTTAGAGATGAGTACACAGGACTTCAATATAGTGCAAATAAGAAACTAACAGGCATTGTAGAAACAGACATTACCTCAAAAAATAGAAAAAAGTAAAACAGGAATCTATAGATGGTGTGGAGAGGGCAGAGAAGACGCCATACTCGCAATATACTTAGAGATTACCCAGCACTAGGGCATACCAGAGGTAAATGTCTAGGAACGGCATGGCTGGACCTAAATGACATTAGATACCTCCCAATAACAGGACTCTCATCACTAGGAAGTAAACGTGGGCTCTAATTTGGAACATGCTGTATAAAATTTTATTACATCAAAAAGAGCGCAATTTAGAATACTAATCGACGTGTCCGAGCATATTTCCGAGAAAAAAACCATGTTTGATTTACTGAATGTATTCCAAGTTAGAGCCTCGCACTATATATATATATATATATATATATATATATATATATATATATATATATAAACATATATATATATATATATATATATTATATATATATATATATATATATATATATATATATATATATATATATATATATATATATATATATATATATATATATATATATATATTATAATGGATTATGGTCGAAACAAAAGGCTAAGATATAATCTTAGTACTTGTTAGGTCATCAGTCTATTGCACGTATCAAAGCCATTGACCGTGAAGGTTAAGAGATATATTTTTGTTATGTTATTATTTAATATTAGTTTATATAACAAGACTGATATATTTTGTAAACTGTGTATAGTAATTGATGTTTGTTTAATGTTTAAATTGTATATAATAACTGATTTATACACAGTAAGATTAGATAAGATCAGATACCATTAGATACGATTAGATATATTTAGATGCAGTAAGATAAGTTTATACCATTTTTATATATTTATATTAAAGTATGTTTTATACAAAGTCTCTTGTTTGACTTCTTGACGTGTACCAGATACTACGAACCAAAAAGTACAAAGCAGAAGTACACCACATGGCGACCCTTCCATGAGAAGTACACCACATGGCGATCCTGCCAGTTACATGTTGAGAAGTTAAAAAAAGTGCATGCCGTCCAGTGATATGGTAAACCGTCCAGTGATATGGTAAATAGACGCTAATATGGGCAAATCATCTTCCAAACATGCGGAAATTACTGACTCTGGAGTAGTCAATTCAAATTTCATCATGGAACAAGATCCAAGTGCCTACCGATGTAAGAGTACTACAAATCTCTCCAGAAGTATGTATTTCAAAACTCCAGCAGCAGAACCCAGCGTAGTTTGAGAAGTCCCAGAACCAGACATAACCCCACAGCAAGGATCAACCCTCAACCCAGAACACAGACAGCAGTATAGTATGTAAGTTTATTAGGGAAAAACATTTTTTTTATTATTATTATTTGTATATTTTTTTTATGAACATTGTGTTAAAGTCTGCTCGACGCTCAAGTGCTCTCAAAACATTTTTATTAGTCTGAAAATTATTATATTTTTAATTTTTACGATATTATGGTATTTAATTCGCTAAAAGGCATATATGAGGCCTCAGTTAAATTGTGCGACATTATAAAAAAAGAGCCAAAAGAACGCCGACTAGATTTAATTAGAGTAAATAATTTAATTCTAGAAGTAGGGAAGTTAGAAAATAAGTTTTATAATATACAAAAAGAGGTCCAAGCATCTGCTATTGACGACCCAAACGTTAAAAAATCATATTCAGATTATAATAAAGCTATTGAATCTCACCTTTTTAAATCGCGTTCTCTCCTGAACGAAAGACTAAAAGATTTAGTTAAGGAAAATAACCCAACTGAACAATTAAAAAATAATAGTAATACCGAGAAAATAAATATGGCGGAAAAATTTGATTTAAGAACAGCGGTATCTTTGTTACCATCTATGGATAACACGGAAAATAGCATTAAACAGTTAATTGACGCAATTGAGTTATATAGCAGTCTTATCGACGATAATGGGCAAACCTTATTGATTAATTTCGTTTTAAAACAAAATTAACGCAAAATGCAAAACTACGGTTAGAAAACGCAAGAAATAACTTAATTGTTTCAAAAACTAAGCGCGTAAACTCCAATAAAAGATGCAATAGCTATAATTATAAAATCGGAGACATGGTCCTAATAGAAAACAAAAATGTAGAAAATAAATTAGCACCTTTGTTTAAAGGTCCATTTAAAATTTTAGATATTAAGAATACCAATGTAGTTTTAAATGTAAATAATAAGCCTAAGGTAGTACATAAAAATATTATTAAACCTTATTTTTAAGTTTTAAATTGTACGTAGTATATAAGATAGTAGAATGAAAAAAAAAAAGTTCAGAAAACATTTTTTTTTTCAACTTTTGCGGGGAAGGTGTAATGGATTATGGTTGAAACAAAAGGCTAAGATATAATCTTAGTACTTGTTAGGTCATCAGTCTATTGCACGTATCAAAGCCATTGACCGTGAAGGTTAAGAGATATATTTTATGTTATGTTATTATTTAATATTAGTTTATATAACAAGACTGATATATTATTGTAAACTGTGTATAGTAATTGATGTTTGTTTAATGTTTAAATATGTATATAATAACTTGATTTATACACAGTAAGATTAGATAAGATGAGATACCATTAGATACCATTAGATACGATTAGATATATTTAGATGCAGTAAGATAAGTTTATACCATTTTTATATATTTATATTAAAGTATGTTTTATACAAAGTCTCTTGTTTGACTTCTTGACGTGTACCAGATACTACGAACCAAGTACAAAGCAGAAGTACACCACATGGCGACCCTTCCATGAGAAGTACACCACAATATATATATTATACGCCGTTTGATTGCGCCAATAATATATTTGAAATAAAGATGGCATTTTTAACTAAATAAATTTAGTTGGCTTTTTTAAAGTCTAAGTACTAGGTAGCATGGGTGCCGAATTTTTAAATGTTTAATCCATTTTTCTCAAGTTTCGTTAACGTTATTCAAGTACCGAAACAGGACGATATTGCATTTTTACAGTACCATTTGGACAACGCAGTAGTGCCACCACTGTCACCCATCCACATAACAACCGTGTATGCAGTTCTTTAAAATTGTTCAAAATGTGATTTTTTAACAATAAAAACACCTAAAAGTTGCAGAAGATAAATGTACGCCAGATTAAGAAACTCTAAATTAAAGTTTTTCTAATTTCTAATCGGCTTTGAACTCCATAACTTTACTCGAAACAAACAATCCTCTATGTCTTATCATTTATGAATTTAATACTTCCCGTAGAAATTTTTAACACGTTATACAAAATCAAGCTGTTAACTACCGCTGTGCATATAAGCTGTTATTTAAATGCGCCTTTTTTTGTTTTAAGACAAGACCCCCGACTGGGAAAACATCTTAACTAGCTGCCTTACTACGCAAAATTTTTGCACATCGTGTAATAAATAAAGAACTTCACAGCTTATATTTAAAATCTCTGGCTGGAGAAGTATAATTTATATGTATGTTTATTAGATCTTAAATTGTTGAACTTATTACTAATTTATTACGGTTCTGTTATATGTTATTGAAGTGGTAGATACTTTATCCGACTCTTTTTTTACCGACGCTGTGGGTCAGTTACCTATACAGGTTAAAGTCCTGTGGGGTTCTTTAATTTATTATTTTTTAAATTATGATTTAATTTTTAAGTTAAGAATATAAACCCTTTTATAGAAATTCATAATACAAAACCCTTAACTTTCCGAGATTCCAATTTATATGTCACGAATGGCACAAAAAGTTTTTTTGGAAAAATCTACAGATTATGTCAGATTCTGTTTATCGTGAGTATTCGTTAGTGTGTTTTTTAGGTGGTCTGATGTAAAAAAGAAACATACCAAAAGAACACGATAAGCGAATGGAACCAAATTTGGACCTACAGCACAACCTCTTTAATCCGGAAAATTAAATGCAAGGGGAGTGCCGAAATTAGTAAAATGTCTGGATTACTGAAGGCTAAAAGTGCATGAGTGAATGAGTGCATTAGGTATATAGGTAACAACTTTATCCTGTGTATGTATACAGGAATATTATTACCATTCTGCAAAATTTAATAGCTACTAGAACCAAATGTACCTAGGACTGGCCAACTGCCAGTGAATCAAAATATCACTTAACGTAAAAGAGACAGATCATATTATTGGCTGGCGCATAAACTGTTACTACTTTCGACCCATTATGTTAGTTTTAAACTTTAGACTATATTCTATGAAACATACGTACATAAGCTTGTATAATATTATTGGTTAAAATCTTCGAGCATATTCCTACAGCCTTGCGGCTCGGCAGTGCAAACAAGCGTGCTAGAGAGAAAGAAGAAAACCAAATACAATAACGCCCAAATCTCAGATTGACTTTACTGCAAGACCCAAGAGTTTCGCAAGCTCAGTCTGGTTCTTGCTCAAATCGTACAGGGTCAGTTTTTGTCTTGGTCTTGCTACAATTAGACGGTCTTTGTCCTGGTCTTGCAAAAATGCCAGAACAAGACCAAGACTGCAAGATCTAGACCAGGGGTCTCCAAACTACGGCCCGCGGACAGATTTTGTCCGGCCCGCGGAGAGCTAGCATACTTGAAAACTCCTTTCAGAGAACAAATAATTTTTATAGCAAATTAAATTTTAGTTTACTGAAGTATTCTAATTTTATGTTGAATAATTATTAATATGACATCTACATTGATATGGTCATGGGCTAACTCCGCTAACTCATAACATTCTTGTAGGCTTATTGTTATTGTTTTTGTGATAAGTTGGATAAAGAAACACAGAATTGTAATGAGTAAAGACATGTATAATATGCAGAAAATTTAACTTCAGTATATAATAACTCACAAATTATTGAAATGAATCCAACTAACATTTTATACATTTTAAATAATCACATAACTTATAACAAACATAATGACATATGAAATATAATGAGATTTATGTAATTGAGATTTTCCACTGACAATAGTTTGTAGTTGTGGACTAATTTTACTTGTACCAATTATTAAAAAGAGATTTAAGATCTCATCAGTTAATTTCGATCTGTAAACATTTTTTGTGTACTTCATTTTGGAGAAGGTTTTCTCACACAAATAAGTAGTACCAAAAACAGAAAACAGACCACGAGCAAATTTATGCAAATTATCAAATTGTGTCAGTAGTGGAAGACTCTTATAAAATTCCAACAAAGATGAGTTTTGATATTTGTTCTTAATTATATCACTGCATTGTAGATCAATCATTTCCATTTGAAGTTCCGGGGCTAGGGTTTCAATGTCAGTATCAAAAGGATTCTGAAAAATCTTAATTTGATTCGCAATGGCATCAAAGTCCGAGAAACGAGTATCAAAATTTATCTTCAAAGCACTCAAAGTTTCGATTGCAAAATCGATAGGAAACTCAGTCTCAATAGTGTGGCTAAATATTTCACATGTTTTAAAATGTGAAAAACATTTACTTCGTAGTTGTGATTGAAACAGTCTCAATTTCTTCCGGAATGATTTGATATTAGTGTATAAATCAGGAAGATGCTGGTTTTCTCCTTGCAATCCCAAATTCAGTTCTTCACATGTTTTGTCAAATCAACATAGAATGTAACTTCCACAGCCATGCGTTGTTTTGTAATTCAGTAAGAGGGCGATGCTTTTCATTCAAAAAATTTCGATCACTGCTCGAAGTTCAAAAAGCGCTGAAGGACTTTCCCACAACTAAGCCAGCGTACGGCAGTATGATAAGGTAAGTCAGTTTCTCCAATCTCTTCAATAAATTGTCGGAATTGTCGGTGATTCAGCCCAAAAGATCTGATAAAATTAACAGTTGATATGACTGGTTTCAGAACGTCAGACATATCCAAACATTTTCCGCACAAAGACTGTTGATGAATGATACAATGTAAGACTAATGGTTTTGAACCACCGTCATTTTCTACAGCCTTTGACACAAGAGCGACCACTCCTTTATCTTTCCCACTCATGTTTTTGCCTCCATCAGTTGTAATACATTTCAAGTTTTTCCATCGAAGGTTCTTTTGATTAATGGCCATTTCAACTCCTTTAAAAATATCTGTACTAGTAGTTGTGCCATGAATACTATACATATCAAGAAGTTCTTCGTGCACTTCATAGCTTTTATCTACTCCTCGAATATAAATCAACACCTGAGCAGTATCTGACACATCCGTTGACTCATCCAAGGCCAAAGAAAACCACTCAAAATGTCCATTTTTGTCGAACAGTTGAGAGGATATATTTTCAGCGATGTTTTCTACCCTTCGAGCCACAGTGTTTGCTGACATACTGACAGTTTTTAATAAATTTACCTTTTCAGGGCACATTTCTTCGGCTACTGCAATTATGCATTCTTTGATCATTTCTCCATCGGTGAATGGTTTTCCACGTTTTGCAATTTCAAGAGCCACACGAAAGCTGGCAGAGTTGCAGCCTCTTGTTCAGTTTTGAGTTTTGTAAATGAAGATTGCTGCGATTTCAATCCGCGCTGCATAGCTTCGAATTTTTCTGTCCGCAAACTTCCTGTATATTTTGAGTAATTTTGAAAATGTTTTGTTTCATAATGACGTTTAATGTTATATTCTTTGAGAACGGCTATGCTTTCATTGCAAATCAAACATAGCGCCTTGTTACTAGACTCAATTACGTAGTGATGGGATAATTCAAATTAAAAATAATCGATAATCCGATTATTGAAATAATCGCTATAATGCGATTATTCAGATTTAATTTGAATTACGAAAAATAACCTGATTCCACAGAATTTATTACGCGTCGCGAAAAAAAACATGTAATAACAAATAAGATTTAATATTTTAATAGTAAAGTATATATTTATGTAAATAGAGAGGACAGCTTAATTATAAAAAAGGTAATTTTTTACTTACCGGGCCCACGGCCGATTTTATTAAAATTTTGTATACAGTACAGTATGTTTTTGGGGCGCTTATCACGAATCTGAAGTCATATTTTGTCGGACTCTGCTAGTTTTTGAGTTATAACGCCTCACTTGAACCTAACCTCATACCTGCACAAACTCCTAAAATTTCTCCTTCTTAAAACTGATTACACCCAAAATGGAAGATTTTATGGTAATATACTTATTATTTTATACAATAAATTTAATTTTACCTTAATTTAACAATTATTTTTAATAAAAAAGCACAACAAGCGCTTCCAAAAAAATAATATTTTTACTTTTATAAATGTCAACAAAATTGTCTAGGTAGGTATTTTAGACAATTTTATGTTAGTGTACACAGGGACCCACGAAACAATTGAATGCGCTTAATTTTTAAATTTAAATCGCGAAAAATTAAAATAATTCAAATTTATAAAGTAGGCCATTCGATTGTTTCGCGGGTCCCTGGCGTACCAACATAAAACAGTCTAAAATCTCTAGACAGTTTTGTTGACATTTATAAAAGTAAGAATAATATTTTTGGAAAGTGCTAGTTGTGCTTTTTTATTAAAAATATTTGTTAAATAAAGGTGAAATTAAATTTATCTTATAAAATAATAAGTGTATTTCGATAAAATCTTCCATTTTGGGTGTAATCAGTTTTTAGAAGGAGGAATTTTAGGAAAGTTTTGCTGGTTAGGTTCGAGTGGGGCGTTATAACTTAAAAACTAGCAGAGTACGAAAAAAATTGACTTCAGATTCGTGATCAGCGCCCCAAAAATCCCTCGGATATAAAATTTCAATAAAATCGGCCGTGGGCCCGTGTAAATACATAAAAATTATGACAAATGGAAAATTTACTTACTAAAATAATAATAGATAATAATATATATTATACAGTGTCAAAAAAGTCCAGAATCCCCGTTGACAAATTATTAGGGGATCCCGGACTTTTTTGACAAACTATATAATATTTAGTGTTTGAAATCAAGAATTTAAAATTCAAACGATTAAAAAAATAAAATAATTATATAATTCGAATTATCAAATAATCCGATTATTAAAATCATTCATAATTCAATAATTCGATTCTTAAAATAATCCGATTATGCCCATCACTACAATTACGAAATACTCAATGTTCCACTGATCTTTGAATTTTCTGCATTCACTATCAATTTTTCGCTTCTTTTCCATACTACTAATTCACACACAAAAGCAACAATTCAAATCAAAATACTGTTATAAAGATGTCTTAAACTTAAACACGCACAAACACGTTTTAAGGAGGTATGCAATATTTTATTTAACAACAGTGTCATAGGAACTGACTTGTGGTTGCGCCACTAGCCTTCTTATATATTCCAATTACTGCCATCTAGAAGTGAGTGGAAGACACCAGAACTTTCTTGAACCAACGAGATTATTCTGTACGTGCTATTAGCGCCATCTGTTAGCGATAGAAGGTACTACCTATTTCCGCTCATGTCCACCAGATGTCGTGTCACGTTACTCCTCATGGCTCGTACTCTACGACTAATCTAGAAATTACAGATAATGACAGGAAAATTAATAATATGCAGTGTTGCCGTTTTGCGGACTTTAGTCCGATTTGCAGCCTTTTTTAAACGTTGTGTACTTTTTCGGACTTTTTTTTTTCATCAGTGGACTATTTCACTTCTTACCACCGGCAACAATGATAATATGGTTTTGGCCCTCGGAACTTACTGGAGTAATCAGTATGGCCCTAAGGCTGGAAAGTTTGGAGACCCCTGATCTAGACCAATTTTGGGCCACACTACCCACAAGGGTCTCTTCTTTTCATCTTAATATATCTTTAAGTCTCGTATTAATAAACTTCCTCGAACTTTTTTTAGAAACTCACAGTACGTAGGTACTTCAAGTCTTTGTGGGCTGTCCCATTAAAAAAAAAGCTTATACCGTATTCCAATAATACTATCCTAAAGAGAATAAGATACAAGGCCAGAAGATTTTTAAGAGGTTTTTGAAATTGCAGAAATGTAATTGTAACTGTGTATTTTTGAATATATTTTTTACAGAGGAAGGATGTCATTTAAACTGTTTGCAATATTAGTGTGACACCAGATGGTGAAAAATGTTACATTCTATTGCCGGGCCAATGAATTTTGACTTTAATCAGTAAGTCTGTTTTCGTTCGTGCACCACCGCTCTAAACCAGGCAAAACGCGTCTAGAGGAGAGGCATGAATCACACGGATAACATTTTTTTTTTGTTAATTTTAGCATCCTAAGGAGATAAATTACACTTTTAGGTATATACCTAGGCAGCAGACATTTGCTTAATGGTAAAATAAATATTAGTGTTTTTATGTAGTGATGCCGTTATAATTAATCTGGATTTTGCTATTGATAGATTTAACGTTTTAAGAAGTATCTTGCAGCTAAATTTTTTTGGGGTAAAGGATTTAAGTTGGACCTCAGTAACAGCCTTAATGTAATTCTTCTATATAAAATATTTCGTTATGTTTGTTTGGGCAAAATTTTAATTTTACCAAAATGTATCATGCTTGAAACTTTGAAATTCTTTCTTGGTTCTTTTTAATCTTCCCCCATTCAAAAATCAGCTAATATTGTACGCCCACCCAAAAAGTATAAATACCCCCTAACCATCTTACATACTCAACAGTATTACCGCTAGATCTCACGCGAAAATCAAGTAGCCCGTTGAGCTTAAAACAATCGCAACGTTCTTTCCGTAACATAGTAGACCATTCTTCCTCTTGACTATTCCTTCTCCCCAAGTAAATAAATAGCGCCTGCAACAAGTAAACGAACGGCTACGGAAGAATAACAGAAGATCGTAGTGGCCTTGCCTCCGTGTTCTGAAACAAGCGACAAACAGAACGGCGAAATCGTAGTAAGCGGTGGCGTTAACAACTGACTGAGTCGCAAGGCCGTGCAAGGTCGTTCTTCAATTATTTTCAGCGGATCGTCGATTCTTTCAGCAAATCACGAAGACTTTCAGCGGTCGGTTAATCTTGGCGCGAGGTGACTAAATTTTTGAAAGAAAAAATCAGGGGCGGTTCGTTAAGAGGGTTTTTGACAATTATAAGTGATCTAAGTTATTGACTGTATTTTAGAGTGAACAAAAACTGTATTATTATTTCTCTTAGGTATAATAATACGTCGTTAGTTCGGACAATTTTTAAAGTTATTAAGAAAGGTAAGAATTTTTTTTTAAATCAAAAAGTTAGATAAGTGTGCATGATATAGCACAATTATCGTCCTTTGGGTTAAAAAATTATTGTTATATTTTTATATAATTTTTTTTTCTCAAAAAACTTCCCTAATTTTAGTTCTATAGTGGTTTTTTGTTTAAATAACAAATAATCCTTTAAGTAACGTATTATCATTATTTTTTTAAAAGAAAAATGTCACATGTCATGAAATCGTTCTTGGAGTAAAAACTGTAAGAATTACATTTTTTAGATGATGATTTAAGATAGAAAAAAAACACAGCCAGCTAATTATAAATAATTAACTACATAGATATATGGAATTATTTTATTTTTAACTTTAATTAGCTACAAATAGACCCAACAAAAAATTAAAAACATATTTTGAATATTTTTGACTCATAAATGACTAAGATATGAAATGGTCTTTTTTTAGTTAGAAATAAATTACAAATAAAGTCATTTTTTTAAATTGCCACCCTCTAAATATTGCTTCCTATAAGCATGGAAAAAATAAATCATTTAATAAGAATCTAGTTTTTTTAATTGTCATTTTATTTAATAAAGTAAAAGTCGATTTTGTTTCTTTCTTTATTCTGCCATTACCTAAATTACCGACGCTACGCCGGATAAAAAATTTTAAAACTAAAGACATTTAGGTAAAATATTTTTTTTGCCCGGACACTTCTGACAAAATATGTTTGCATTAAGAAAAAAACATCATGTTAACAAAAATTTACAAAATTGACCTAAACTACAGCACAACAAATAAAATACCCAAATAAATTGTTAAAATTGTAGACTTTTTTTCTGAGGTAAAATAGTAACAAAAATAACTACAAAATCTTCGACTTTTTTTGTATTTAAATTATAATTATAATTGCAGGTTTTATAAAATCTACTCATAGTATTACCATATTATAGGTCAACCAGTTAACTAGGGTGTATACTTTAAACCCAAAACTTTTTGTTAAAAGTTAACCTTTTTAATTTCATCTAGAATGTCTTTTTTGACTTGTAAAACTCGGAAAAAAATGTGCGCTAAAAAATAAAATGTGTGTGTAATAAAAAAAATCCTAAACTGATATAAAAATAAAGTGTTACTTTGGCATACATATTTTTTTAAATAAGTTCTTTTATTGGTTGGCTTAGCCTTAAAATCCTCTCATATATCTTTAATGTACGTCTCTTTATTCAGTATTATCCGAGTTCTCTATTAGAAAAAAAAACTTTTTCTGTTCTACCTATCTTAAAAGTAAGTTATTTTTAAAATGGAACACAGGATCTATTTTTTAAAGATTCTAGTAATTATTGGTTTTCTATTTGTTTTTGTAATGGCTTAGGCTTAAGCTTACTACAGGTTCCTACGGTACAACACATTCAAGATATGATTTTATCATCTGGCTCTAAGCTGTAGAAATCATTCGAATTTTACCCCAAAAAATATTTTTTCACAGTCACATCTAGGTATAGATTTATCCAGCGAGGATTGAACAGGACCATATACCGGGTGTTGCTCCGCCGAGCGAGACATAGGGAATCCCATGTAAATTTTGAAGTAGTCAAATATTGGCTCCCCTAATTATTTTAGAAAAAAATGCTATTAGGATTCATTGAAGAGCACAATAAATTCCACCCAAAATAAAAATTTGAGCATTTTTCAACCAACCAGTAAAGAGTAAACTGCTTAAATACTGCTGCAACGTAGTATCTCATTATGCACTCTGTACTCTAGAAATCAATAATAAAAACACCATATCGATTTATCAGTGACAATTTAGATCATTAATTTATAATGTCATTGCCAAAACTGAACAATTTTATACGGGAATTTCAAAAAGAATCCTCGCATTTCATTTTAGTTTACAGCTAATTCCAACACATGCACTCACAGTTACGCAAGACAATAAAACAAATTTGTCTACATTTAGAAATCAATTTATGACGAAAATATCAGGATTTAATCAAATGCTCAAATATTCCTCCATTAACTGCCAGACAATAACCCAAACGATTATAAAACTCATTTCTTAGGTTGGCTAGTTGGTACATCGATATTCTGGCACAATCAGCGGAAATAGTATTCCTTAGCTGGTCTAAATTTTCATATTTTTTATTGGTATAAAGCTTAGTTTTTAAATGTCCCCATAGAAAAAAATCGTTTGGCGAAAGATCCGGAGACCTGGCTGACCAAGATATTGCGTGGTTCGGGCCTATGATGTCGTTATTAAATGCGTTGTTCAAGTATTCGCGCACAGCTCTGGTATTGTGTGCTGGGCAGCCATCCATTTGATACCAAATCTCTTGATTTTTACGAGCAAGGTTGTTCAAAGCAAGCAAAATTTGTTCCTCTAAAAGTTCCAGAAAGTAGTCCGCATTCAAATTTCGGTCAAGGAAAAATGGTCCAAGGATATGGTGGCCGAAAATTCCCGTCAAAACATTAATTTTTTGTGGATATTGAGTTTTTGTCTTAACAAATCGATTTTGGTTTTCGTTACTCCAGTACCGGCAATTTTGAATGTTGGGTTCGTTGTTCAATGTAAAAGTGCATTCGTCAGTAAAGCAAATATTTTGTAAAAAACCTCTGTCAGTGTTTGTCCTCTCCATCATCTCAAAGCAAAATTCTTGTCGTCGTATTTCGTCTCCGTCCCTTAATTCTTGGTGCCTTTCGTACTTGTAAGCGTGGTATTTACATCTTTTTAAAATTCGAGATATTGTGGTGTGGTCTTGTCCAGTAATGTCCTCCAGTTGTCTCGTGCTAATGTTTCCTTCGGCCTCCTCTACAGAAAGTATCACGTCTAAATCCTCTCGTTTTGTACAATTTGTCTCTGATTTTCACGTCGATTTTCTTCACATTTGCAATTATTGATTACTGTGCCTGTAGTTTCAAATTTTTTTATCGTCCGTTCTATTGTCGATTTACTTGGTATTGGCCTATTGGGAAAATAGGCTGCAAACATGTCCGCTACTCTTCGATAACTATTTCCCTGATAAAACCATTTTATAATAGTGATTTTTTCTTGATTTGAGTAGTTCATTATTTAAAAATGATGTGACATTGATCTGACAACTTGAGAGTAAGAGGTTAAATACTTTTTCTGGTATTTTATTATAAACTTCTAATAATACAGTTCGCGTAAGAAGATAGGATATTCGTAACTTATTTTAGAATTTATCTCTTAGCTGGCGGACTGAGAAGAGCTGAAATTTGTACAGTGGGTACAACTTTTCGTGCTCTTTAAAAAATCCAAATAATATTTTCTTCTAAAATAATTAGGGGAGCCAATATTGAACCACTTCAAAATTTACATGGGATTCCCTATGTCCCGCTCGACGTAGCAACACCCGGTATATTTAGTCGTACGTTTCTGCCGGTAAATGTACTGTATCGGTTTTTTGGGTTTTTCTCGATTTTTTGGTGTTTAACCCCCAATTTTTACTTCAGATTTGTGTTCAGCGGAAAAAATACGTCAGAAAATCTTAGTCCGACGCCCAGCACACACCATTTTTTTGTGGACCAGTTTAATTACAAAAATGACTTAAATTAAAACAAAATATAAAATTAACATGTCTTTATAATGGAACACCCCATTTATTGGTTGGTTTTTGAAAGCATCTCATTATTTTTGATAAGTTTCGTATGAGTCAAATAAAAATCGGAGATTTAAACTAGAAAATAGAAACAATTAATACCTAATATTTGATGATTATAATGTTAATATTAAATGTCTTACTTTTATTAAAATGCATTCAAAGTAGCAATGAACTTTAACAGAATAATAACTTTTTGTGTCTTTACATTTAGTGCATTTATTTTTACCGTTTTTTTATTATTATTTTTTTAATTTAAATTGCAAATTTCTCGTATAATATCTCTTTTTTTTATTAAAACGCATCAAAAAATAGCTGCTGCATTAAAAAATATATACGTCGTATCTCTTCTGTTTCAATTCCAATTATTCATTTGAGTGTTTTACCGAAAAAATACCCAAGATGACTACTTTATTTCCATTTTTTAAAAATATGAGAAAAACTATAATCATTGTTCTGTTCATTCCTTTTTTGATATGACTCTGAACTGGCAATTAAAAACAACGTGATAAATATCCATGTTAAAAAAAAAGATAATCATAAAAGTCGTTAGAAATCACTCCTTTTCGTCGAAAACTTTTTCACGCCATTGTCAAATGACAGGGTCTTTGGTACTCGAAAGATAAAATAACTGTTTGTACGCGCCTTTCGCGGTGATTTCTCGAAAAAGCTTCGTTCTTAGACAATTCGTTGATGACCAAGCGCGTAAAACTACTTAATACTTGTTTCACAAAAATGTGCGAAGGTATATTTTTATATCTGCTTATTTAGGCAAATTTATTATTAATTTATGTATTTTTATTATTGAAAATTATCACTTTTAATGTTTAAAAAACCAAGTATTACGGTTTTTACTGGTTGATTCTCATATACCTTCTGTTTTCATACATAATTATCAAAAAATGTCATTAATATACAAGTTAAAAATTAAATACAATATTAAACTTTTTAAAGAATCTAGTAAACACATTCTACCTAATACACGTTTGAGACGACGTGTGAAAGTATTTTTTATATTCATATATTTTGGTGAATATTTTACTAATTTATGCATTTATTAGTGCAAATATTACTTTTATTTTTTAAAGAAACTGGTTTCGCCACTTTTACTGGTTGATTATTAGTAACTTCTTGTATTTACATATAATTATAAAAAAGTGTCATGTATTCACATATTCACTTTTACCGCAGTTCTTTCCAGGAAACAAAATCAGCCATGTTTATGTTTAACCTTCTATCTAATAACTTAAATTTCTACGGAGGTATAGGAAAATACGGCGTACTTTTAAAGGATGTAACTCTGTTTTTAAAGACAGTTTAAAAGCAGACATCCTGGTTTTTCTGTAGTTTCCTGTGACTCTTTCCCTTGACGTCTTTCGCCTGCCTAACAGGACTTTTTAATAAAGCTGTAACGAGTGCACAGTTAATAACAGAAAAACTCACTTTTTAATGACGTGCTAAAATCACATTTAGCAAGTCGACATCAGTATATACCGGAGTGGGTATATAATGATGAAAAATAGGATTTTTTTCTGTCACGAAATGTACAAAGATGTAACTTCGTTTTTAAAGACAGTTAAAAAGCAGACATCCTGTTTTTCCTGTTGTTTCCTGTGACTCTCTCCCTAGACGTGTTTCGCCTGCCTAACAGGACTTTTTAATAGGGGTGTAACAAGTGTACAGTTAACAAAAGAAAAACCAAGGGTCTACTTAAAAGACATATATCAATGCGTTTTGGTTTTATTTTAAGATTTTACCTTATATCCAAAAGAAAGGCATTGATATATGTCTTTTAAATAGAATAAGTGAATTTATTCCGGGATAGAGACTCGCTCAGTATATGTGTATATATCAAAGTTAAACACTGAAATCGTCATTTTCTGAAATGACAAGGTCATTACATGTATTGCCAGCAAACAGCGTAATAGCTTTTTTTATTACAGTATTTAACTAACTTTTTATTAATTTCCTCTAATGGCTAAATCTGTTTTGGTAAAAATACTTAATACTCATTTATTGTTTACCAAGGCATTTCAGGGAATTACTGAATGGTTAGTTCTTACTAATCAAATAAGGCTTTTATGCTGTTTGCCGGGATTACATGTACCGACTAATCATTTCAAGGATTGACAGATTTCACTGTTTGACGTTAACATGTATATCTTAAATTTACGGTCTTAAGCATATTAAAACGAAAAGTTAAATGTGTTACTGACGACTTTTCTGAAAGCAAAAGTTCTGCTAGATTAAAAAACATTTATTAAGGAAACTAAAAATTCTTTTATACTAAGACTTAATTACGAAAATTTTTAGGCTTTAACAATTCTGCTAACTGCTGAGAAAGCTCACTATTGCCTCAAAGTAGTAAATAGAGCAATGCCATAGATTTCTCAGTAAAACCTCGGTTTTCCTTGAAATTTGGTAAACAGCATCTTCAGGATCGCAATAAATGGTTTGTCTCTCTTAAAATTTTTAACAACTCCACTTAACCAGAATTAAATATATTTTTTTCTTGTTACCAGTACTATAGTATGCTCCTTTTAAATGGGAACAAAAACCTACATTTTTGCGGCTTTAATTAAAAAAATAAAGGCTAATTTTTTACCATTACTGTATTTATTTTTGTAAGGATTATTAAAAGGCACACTTTATTAAGCTTTTAAAAACACCTTATTAGCAACCTTATTTATCTGAGAATAAAATTCCGGGCTATATTTGAATCTATTATCATTTTTAAAACATTTAATTACAGTTTCAGAATACTAATTGTATTTTAATTTTGGGTTAATACGTATGTAAACTGAAAAAACATGTATAAATAAATTACAATAAATGATTTAATAACTCTCGAATTAAACAAAGTTAAAAATTGCAAAAAGAAGATAATAGCGTCCGAAGAATAATAAAATAGTACCTCAGAAAAGTAAGGAATCGTTATTCATTCGTTTGGTGCAAAGGGCAATCTGTGCAAGTGTTTTTGTGTACTTTTACGACTGCTTCTTCAAAAAATTAGTCAAATTTCTTCTTTAAAAGCTCCCAATTGAGCAACACAAAGCGCTACTTTTATGCATCCTTCTATAGTCCAAATAGAAAGGCTCTGAGCTTCCCACTTTGTTATTTTTTTTATTTCTAGAGTGTACTGTCAAATCTGCTGCCTGCAGAGGTTTTTTCTCCCTCCAAACCTCGAAATCTCCAGTCCCGTGTTAATAAACCACCTACTAGTTCACCTAAGACACTTAGGGTATGTTAGTACTTAGGCTTAAGGGCTTCGTAGAAAATAAAGGTCGTTTTTTCCACAAGTGTTTTTTGACAAAGCAAAACATTTAATTAAAAACAGAATTCTTATAAAAATATATTTGTTAAATCTAAACACATCGTCTATAACCATTAAATAAATACAATATTTTAATAGAAACCATATTCAACACCTTGAAATTTAAAGGACAATAGACTATTTACTTGTCACTTGTTCTTGAAATTAGTCAAACATTGACATCATACTTAATTTCCCTTATATTATTTGCCAAACAATACGCACAAAAAATCCATCTAATTTAAAAATCCGTCAGAAATTTAAACAACCCATTGTCCTTAGATGAAGTGTTAAAATTTTGACATTGCTGCAAAGTTTTATTATTTTTTTTTTAATCCGTTAATCCTAAACCTAAGAGACCAATTTTTTTAAAGCGACTGTATACATTTAATAATGATACCTGCCGATTTTTTTCTGTTTAAATAAATATGCTTTTGTAAGTAAGTTGCTCAGGAATTCTATTTTTTTTATTTAATGATAAAAACATTAAAGGTAAACGTGTAGGATTCGCTTTAAGAGTTGATTGACTTTATATTATTCACAATTAATGAGCTAAAATGTTCCCGCCATTTTTGGCATAACTAGTTTGATATATGAAGTAGAATAGTAGATAAAATACACTGAAGACTGATGTTTATCATTGGAATTTGTATTGTTATTAATGAATTAAATGTCATGTCCAAATTAATCTGCAATTTAGTAATTAGAGTTGCCTTTAATTAATAATATTTTGCAGTGCGCATTAGTAATATAAGAATTTCACTATATACAGATTGGGACGTAAGTGTATAAATAGGTAAATGCACTTTTTAAAAATTTTGACCTTTAAGTACGGACGTCATTTTTTTATAACAGTACCCTGGACCTGTAGTCACCGGCTTCTGTATTAACAACTTTTTACTAAAATGGTTTTAAAGTGCTTAAATACTAAAAGTAAGTTTTTTTTTTATTAAACATCTAGAAAAATGCAAAATCAACAATTATGTCTCTTTTTGGCTAAGTTTGATCTTGGGACAGGATTTCCGTGTAAAGAAAAGAGGTACAAATAAAGGATATCTCGGTGGAAAAAAAAGCAAAATATAATGGTCCCAGTGACACATTTCTTATATATTTTGAGTGTCGAATGTTATGCCATACTTTTAATTTAATTGGTTTGGAGGCGCAACTTTTAATTTAATTGGTTTGGGCTGCCCATAGATGGAAGGTGGTTGCGTCGCAAAGAACACATCACTTGCTTGGCCGGTATTGTGTGTCCTTCTTCGATATACAATAAAATGTTTTTATTCTTACGCTTTCGATAAAACGTAGACCCAAAGTCCTCAAAAATCAATCTGTATACCTGATGCTATTGACACCCAGAAGAACACTTTGGTAAAGAATTTTTTTTATTTTTGAATTTCAAAAAAAAGGAGATTTTTTTGCAGCACTCCCAAGTTTTAAAAGCGAATCCTTCATTTAGGGCCGTTTCTTATCAATTTTGGCGCCCTAGGCTATAAACCAATTAGCGCCCTAGGGCCTAGGCATTGAAATTCTTAAATATGATTTTTTTATATTTCATTGCAGTTATTAATAAAATTATTTTGTAAAATAAAGTCAATAAAATAAAATAAAGAAATCTCTATAATTTTTTTAAGATAAGAAATAAAAAAATTGCAATATATTATTTTTTTCTTATGTCAATAAAATTAATTTTATTTGCACTACAATATAATACATAACAAAAATAATATAAAAATAATTTATAATATTAAAAATATTGTATTAAACATCAAAAGATATTTTTAACAAAAAAAACATTTACATATTACTATACTTATTATAATAATTATTATCATAAATTGAATTGATATATTATATAATAAACTCCTTTCTCGCTTGAGTTAGAGCAAATTTATTTATTACCCAGGTTTTCAAAAAAAAAAAAAGTCCTGACTATTTGACCGGACCATGGTATTCCTAGTTATATCGGCACCCTGAATCCGAATCCGGGGTCAGTTTTTTGCCATCACGTCAGGAAAACGAGATTTCAGGGTCATTTAGAGGTCAAAATGGTGATATTTTTAAAAGCGTCTCTGGTACAACTTCTACTAACTTGACGGGTACCTGTGTAGCTCTTGAGTATTTTTTGGACATTAGAAAGAAGCTCTGCAAGGAAATCGAAATTTGCCAGTTAGAACGCACATGACGCCTTTTATCCCTCTGGGCCGGCCCTGGGCTAGCCCTGGGCGAAATATAAAGCTTTTTCCTTATGTCCAAAAAGTACTCAAGAGCTACACAGGTACCCTCAAGTTAACAGGTCGCTCGAGAAGTTGTACCAGAGATGCTTTCAAAAATATCACTATTTTGTCCTCTAAATGACCTTAAAATCTTGTTTCCTGACGTGATGGTGAAAAACTGACCCCAGATTCGGATTCAGGTGCCGAAATACCTGGGAATACCATTGTCCGGTCAAATAGTCAGCACTTTAGCTCTTTCTTTTATTTAAAGGAATTCTTTTTAAAAAATTATATTTTTTTTAAGGCGGTTTTTTACAAAGAATTTAAATTAAATCCATGTTAAAAAATGCAGCTATTTGCAGAGATCTTTAGAAACTTTCGTTTACTTAATTGTCGGCCGTGGTTTAAAAATTTCTCATATTTACGTTCGTGGCGCCCCTTAAGTTACGGCGCCCCTGGGCTGTAGCCCAAACAGCTATGGCTCGCCTCTATTTGTATTGTTTTCGTGAGTTGGATCAAATTTTATGGTCAAATCCCAAATTTTGCAAAATCATCCAGGTTTTTTTTAAACCATAGCCAGTTGAAAGCTTTTTACTTAACAATTTTTTTGTGAAAGACCTCCAATTAAAAAAATGCAGATATTTCTGCAAAATTTGAGTTTAACGATAAAATTTAATCAAATCCCCAGAGACGCCACTGAAATGAAGGATTTTTCTTTTAAGTGCTTTTAACTTAAGTACCATGCCCCGTGCCATAAGCCTATTGTATTTTATGAGCATTGACGAGATTACTTTGGTATCGGGCTATTTAAAGAAAAGTTTCGTACAATAATATTTTACAGAATGCAACAAATTAATCACCTCAATCTGCATTTATAATTTATATTTAATACCTATATCTTTAAAAACTCATTTTAAGAATAGTTTTCTTATTATGCCTTGTCAAGAACTTAATGAGATTTTTCATTATTATCCAACTGAAAGAGGATAATCCTATTTTAATCTCTTTCCGCATTTTTTTCATTGTTATTAGAAATTAAATTTTTAAAAGGAATATGAATTAAAAATAACTTTGGTTTAAAATGTGTGGTTATAACTAAAGTATAATCCATTTTTATTCATAGGTTTTTCTAGTAACTTTAAATAATAATATATTATACAGTGGTGTGCAATAAATGAGAAACTTTTTAATTTGTATTTTGCCAGAAAATTTTATTTTTGGTAAAAGTTGAAACATGATACCAACTTAAAATCGAATTTAGGCGTTGAACCAATTATTACGTAAAGAAAACGCCAAGTCCTATCATTCAAAACCAATTACACAGCCACACAAAATAAAAAAAGTAAAAGGTCCTAAAGACTTGACCAGGGTATCTTTATATTTTTGGGGTCGCTGAATCCGAATCCGGAGTTTGACTCCATCAGATCAGAGTCAAGGGCATTTCAAGGTCAAACCTGCAAAATTATTCGCAACGAAATTTAAAGAGTGTAGACTTATGTTTTTGAGGTCGCTGAATACGAACCCGGGGTCAAAGCTGTAAAATTATAATTGTACAAATTGGACCTTAAAATATTTTTTGAACATGACCCGATAAGGTTAAACTGATTCATATTTAGCGACCTCAAAAATATAAGTATACTCTCTTCCAATTTGGTTACGATTAATTTTGCAGATTTGACCTTAAAATACCCTTGACTTTGACCTGATGGAGTCAAACTGACCCCGGATTTGGATTCAGCGACCTCAAAAACATAAGGATACCATGGTCAAGTCTTTCGGACCTTCAACTTTTTTTGTTTTGTGGGGCTGTGTATTACCGGGTAATACGTAGAATTTTCGTATTCATAAATATGATATATATATATATATATATATATATATATATATATATATATATATATATATATATATATATATATATATATATATATATATATATATATATATATATATATATATATATATATATATATATATATATATATATATATATATATATATATATATATATATATATATATATATATAAACAGGGTGATTCTCGTTGAGTGTCCTATTAAAAGTTCTGGAGAACCAAAAAAGAACTTTTTAAAATTTGGCACACGACCATAACAGGTAATAAGCTACATTTTAAAAATATTTTGGTATGTGCAGCGTTGCCCGATCTAACCGAAACCAACGGCAACATTGTAATTTTAAATGGAACACCCTGTTTTTTATTGCATATTCGGAATCTAATTAAATAATTAATCACTATTTTTTTTAAGGAAAATCACCATGTTAAAAAGGTTTAATATTTACGTGCCTAACCGAGCTAAATACTAGAAATTTTTTATGGGGTTAGACAATGCATGTATTTAAAAGATCTACATGCTATTATAGCAATATATCCTACAGGGTGTCCTAAACAATTTGCATTTTTACCGATTTTAAATAATGATTAAAACTCAATTTTTTTAAATACAACGTACTGTATTTTATCCCATTTTTAAGTAGACCAATAATTTACCTACAAAATGTCCATACATGTTTCTATACCCATCTGCCACCGTTTTTTAAATACAAACAAATTTTAATTTTTTCCCTGTTTTTAAATACTCTCTACAGTAAACCACCTGCTTAATTTACAATTTACCTAGGTAGGCCATGAAAGTTTGTATTTTAATTTGCTTTGACAACTATTTGACATATAAGGTAAAAATTATTTATTTTGTTTGATTAATAAAAAATAAATGCTTAAAAAATTTAAATTTGCTGCCTTTGTAGACTGTTCAAAGATAAAAAAAAGTTTAAAAAATCTACTCTACACATTTTTTGCCTCTTGAAGTCCTTTCTGTGAGTATACTTAAGATGGCTTCATAAAATTATTTAAAAATTATTTATTTTGTTTACAACGAATTTTTTTAATTTTTCGTTTTTTGTTAACTTGAAAAATTCGTTGTTAACAAAATAAATAACTTTTAAATAATTTTATGATGTCATCTTATTGAGAAAAAACTCCAAGAAGTAAAAAAATTATAGGGGGATTATTTAAACATTAAGCTCGTTCAATAAAGATGGAGGTACGAAAAAAAATTACTAATTAACAAAAGGCTAACTTTTTGAAAAATATATATTTAATTTTTTTTCTAATGAGACTTTCTTCTTTAATACCATAAGGAAATATTTCTATGACATACTCGCTTTAGGGACGGCGCGCGCATGCCGTAAAGGCCGCCCGGAGCCCCACTTTCAGCTACAAATTAAAATTATAAATATTAGAATTCGGGAGCAAATAATTTTTTATCGGAAATTTCCTCCTCTTCAAGGATCTTTTTTGTAATGTCCGCTAACTCTTAGGGTTTTTGAGTTATCATTAAAAATCAAAATGTTTTTTTTTTGTTTTTTGTTGATAACAATTGCAATTTTTATTGAAAGAAAAAATCCCCAAAACGACTTTTTTAGAGTTGCATTCTACATCTATCGCTCATATTTTTCGAAGCCTTCTAACTATTTTGCGCAGAAAAGACACTTCTCGACTAGTATTCTATCTATACAGTTTTCTCTTGTGGCGTAATTTTTAGGTCTTTGGGGATGCTTTCGAGCGAAAAAAAGTTTATTAACATTAACAGGTGGAAAATGGCTGAAAATGGACCCTCAAGGCCCGAAAAATGGGTTTTCCGCTAATATCTTTTGTTTGAACAAAAAATGAAAATCGCTTTGTAGTCTATAAAAATGGTTCCCATAATTTTTTTCGAAAAATTGATAGTTTTCGAGATAACGGGACCCAAATGTCCCCTTATTTCAGCTGCCGCTCTACCTTTAGAATGCCGCTATCTTCATGGATTCACTTATAAGCGGGCGGACGAATTGTTTTATTACTCGGGCAATAATGTACATTTTTTAATCTTTTAAAGTTCACCGGAATGGGAAAACCCGTCATCGCATATGAGTTTGGGTCCATTCTGATTTTTCTAGAATATTAAAAAAAGGGGTTATTTTTTTCACAATATTTCACAACAATTATGGGAGTATCTCATTAATTTATTGATATTTGTTGAAAAAATGGTTTGGTATTACCATTTCTTTTTTAAAATGAGACCTTAGCAAGTGTTCAATGATCCCAGAAAATTTCCTTCACCATCTTTCTTGCGTTTTGATAAAAAATTGTTTTGCCCGTCTGCATTTTTTAGCCTACAACCACATCTATCCAGTGTGGAATGTTATGGATATTTCGACGGTCATTTTTGCGAAAAATATTGGTGTTGCGAAAAAATGGTAGGGACCATTTTTATAGATTTCGAGGTGATCTTCATTTTTTGTGTAAACAAAAATTCTCTAATTCCCATATTTTGGCAGATATTCGCGGGAAACTCATTTTTGGACTTTGGGGGGTTTCCACGTAGGAATCGTGATAAACCTTTTCTCGCTCGAAAGCATTCGCGAAGACCTAAGAATTGCGCCACAAATGAAAACTGTACAGATTTATTTGCAGCTTTGGGTACTTTTAGGTCTTCAGTTACTGGACTATAGACTACAAGTGTATTTCGACCAAAAAGGGAATAGTCAAGTAAAAACTAAAAATAAGAAATATTAATCTTTTAAATACCAGTCTCTTATGGAGAACCTTTTAATATTTTTTTGTCGGTACTTACATCTAGATAAATACATTTTTAATTGAGTAAACATAATCGTAAGTCTAATTGATTATTTTCCCATGCACAAAGAATTAAGAAGTTTGCCGAATACGGTATTATTATACGGTAAATACAATTAAAATAATCGTACTAACTATAATAGGCCTTGTACAACTGAATAAACAAGCAGCAGTTTGAAGAGTGGTCTACCAGGTTGCTAAATTATTATGACATCGGCAAATGTTTGGTTATTAAAATTTGTGTGTCGTGTATGCTATTAAGTCTAATACAAAGTACACGGTGTTTCATTTACTTAAAGTGATTACAATTCCTTACCTATAATTTTCCAACGGAAACAGCGGGACCCATCCGACAAACGCCGTTTAAATATGCGTTTACATTTAGTTGTTGCATTTCATTGATTCAGTTATTTTATAGCTGGATTTTTCATAATTATTATTGGTGAAAGGGGATTCTTATCAAAAATCCTTTTTAAACTGTATTTAGGACCAGGAATCGTATAGCATAAAACTTTACGGGCTTGAAATGATTTTTGAAAATGATTCATTTATGTGTTAAAAGGGTGATTTTTGGGTCCATTTTAAGAAGAAAACTTTACTTGAACATATGTCCTAAACGTCTTAAGTTTTAAGATACAGGGTGGTAAAATTTTTAAAAATAAAGCACTTATTATCATTATCTGTAATACCACTTTAGATATTTTTATGAAATTTGGCATAAATATATTATGTATCATGAGACATTTTTTAGTATACCACATCTTTTTTATTTTCACCAGTGGCGTTCATACGGAGTTTGACCTGCCTATTTTAGCAGACATTGATGGTACGCCACTAACTACTTTTAAAATAAAAATAATTTTTAAAATCCCCAATCATTTGAAAGCAAAGTAAATTACTTAATTTTTTTTCAATCCGATGCACGGTTTTCGCTTAAAAAATAACAACCGTTTCCCTGCATGATCGTAACAATTTCGGGAAACAATATCACCACGCAGAGAAATATCTAGATTTAATTTTTCTAAGTGAAAACCGCGCGTCGAAATAAAAAAATTAAAATAGAAATCAAAATTGACATAGAAACATTAAATGTAAATATTTCTCTGCATGGTAATATTGCTTCCCAATATTGTTATCATCATGCAGAGAAATGGTTTTTATTTTTTTTAAGCGAAAACCGTGCATCGAATTGAAAAAAATTAAGTGATCAACTTTGCTCAGAAATTATTTTTATTTTAAGAAAAATCAGTGGCGTATCATGAATGTCTGCCAAAATAGGCAGGTCAAATTCCATACGAATGCACTGGTGAATTTTTTTCAAAAAAAACGGCACTCTAAAAAATGCCTTTTAATACATAGTATATGTATGCCAAATTTCATTAAAATATCTAAAGTGGTTTTACAGATATTAATAATAAATTATTTATTTTTGAAAATTTTACCACCCTATATTTCAAAAGTTAAGATGTTTAGGACATACGTTCGTATGATGTTTTCTTCTTAAAATGGGCCCAAAAATCGTCCCTTAAATATTGACATTCAATTAGAAAACACCAGGTATAATTAAAATCCAGAATATTTTTTACATACACTGTGCATTATGTTAACAGCAGATAGAATAAATTTTATAGAGTAAGTAAAAAGTCTTCTTTAAAAAGTTTATTATGTGCCAGGATTAAAGAAAGTTTTGATATACCGTATGTTTCCCTAGTAACATATTTTAAAAATTAAATTCGAATATGGTATTTCATACTATATATATAATTTGCTAATGTGGATATATTTATACATATGTAGGTAGGTATATATATTTATTTGTCTGTCCACGTGATTCTAAAGTTATGGCTTGAACTAAAATCATTAAATTTGGCACGGTGGTAGGCTTTAGCAGTGGCTAGAACCTAACGAAGCCCGTTTTTTGAATTTCGCCCCCGGGACAAAAATAGGAGCAAAAAAGTGTTTTTTACCGTTAACCGTACGGAAGGCGTCTTACGGAGACAGAGGCTACTTAATATTGTCTCTCGCCTGGCGGAGACAGGCTTTTCATTTAGTTTGATATAAATAGGCAATGTTGGAGCTATTTTCTTGTTTGTTATCTTTTCTGGTTTGACTAGAAGTGACATTTACTTTTAAATGTTAGATGGGACAACCGGCATCTTTTCTCCTATTTTGATAAGAAATGTCATTTTTAATAGTGTCTCCCCATTTGTAACTTTTAGACATTCTTGCCTAAACATTTATTTTTTTAATTCCAACCCAGATTACCAAGACTAGGGTAGGATGGTTAATTTAAAACAATTAGCCATAAAAAAATTGATACTAAACTCAAGTGTTTTTAAAATGTCAAGTTTTTAAGATTTCCAAATTACAATTAACACATTATAGGTATTGTTCATACGCAAACAGTGTGAGTCTCTAAAGGCATGTACACACCGAAAAAACAAACAAGAACAAACATTTGTTCTTGTTCACCTTGTTTGTATGTGTTTTTTGTTTATTGTTCGCGTTATTTTGTCTGCATAGCGCAATAAAATATTTGTTCACTCTCCTTTGACCAGTTGGAAAAGTTACGGATGACGACGAACATAATTTATTTCTCTTTAGGTATGTACACACCGAAAAATTAAACAAAAACAAACATTCGTTTTTGTTCACTTTCTTTGTATGTGTTTTTTTTATTGTTCGCTTTTTCTGTCTACATAGCGTAACCAAATGTTTGTTTACTCTTGTTCGACTAGTTGGAATACTTATGGATGATCATTAAAACAAAAATTCTCTTTGATGTACCGACGTCCACTGGAACATGTGTGAACAAGAACAAACAAAAGTTTGTTCGCCGTTTTAATTGTCTACACTGAAGAAAAACGTTTGTTCGCTGATGTTTGTTCTTGTTTGTTTTTTCGGTGTGTACATATCTTTTGATGTACCGACGTCTACTCGAACATGTATGAACAAGAACAAACAAACGTTTGTTCGCGTTTTTACTGTCTACACTAAAGAAAAACTTTTGTTCGCTGATGTTTGTTCTTGTTTGTTTTTTCGGTGTGTACATACCTTAACTTATCGATAATTTCTTAAAATAGCAACACAAGTTGTTTTGAATTATTTTTAAAGCGTATATCAGGTTATATATGACTGCCAATATCAATTTTTTCTTTCGTGTCTTTTGCAAAATATTTTATAATAAAATTATACTTAAAGAATAAACCAAATTTCATTCACACTGATAATGTCTTTAAATTACTAGCTAAAAATTTGGGCTTAGGGGTTTTCGACCCTCTCAAATCGACCCGCAATATCAAAATCCTAAATTCCAATAAATTGTTTAAATCTTCTTTATGACATACCTTGTATATTCAAAACCGAAAAAAGAACCATACTGTAAATCGAGAAAGAAAATCTTTTATATCCTTAATTATATGTCACAAACGTCAACATTTGACAGATCTCATCAGGTAGGACCTTTTTTTGTTTTTATTGACATTTTACGTTATCGAGTATGCCTTTTGAGTATACCCGGTGTGTCATGGAAAAGTTTTTTTTTTTTTTTGGAAATTAACAAAATTTGAAGAATTAAAGTGTATTTGCAAGGGTTTAAAAACAGGAAGAAGTAAAGGCGGTACTCTATACACTCAAACGAGGTCAAAGTCCAATTATAGGACATCATAGGACCTTAAGATGGAAAATAGAGGAGGTCCAAGAGGTCAGCTCATTGTTTGAGATGCCCTCGGAGAGGTTAACCCCTCGTTTCATCTTCAACAGACACTTTCGGATTGTCATACCACATAGGGAGGACTGGAAAGAAGGCCCTCCAATCAAAGCCGATCATATCTGGTATACAGATGGCTCCAAGACCAACAAGGTAGTAGGAGCTGGCATCTACGGAGACAAGCCTAGAGAAAAAATAACCTTAAGTCTTGGTCAGCATGCCACGATTTTCCAAGCGGAAATCGCAGCAATAATGCATTGTGCCGTGCTGATTAAAGAAAAAGGGAGTAAAGGAAAACACATCGTCATTTACTCAGTAAGCCAAGCGGCCCTGAAGGCCATCAGTTCTTCAAAAGTTAATTCCAAACTAGTGAGGGATTGTATACAGGCCCTAGAAAAAGTCGGCTTGGCAAAAAAACTTACAGGTAACGAAGAGGCCGATGACCTACCCAAAAGAGGATCAGCCATGGAAATGATAGGCCCTGAGCCATTTTGTGGAATCTCGGCAGGCCTCTTTAAAGCATCTATTAAAAGCTGGGTAGACAGATAGTTTTAAGACTGGTGGGTACAAACACTAGGACAACGACAGGCAAAGCAGTTCATTAAGACCTGCTCGGTCAAGTTTACCTCGGACCTACTGAGCCACAGTCGTAAGGTCGTAAGGATAACGGTAGATCAACTAACAGGACATTGCAAACTCAACAAGCACCTGAAAAGAATAGGCCTGGTGGAGGATAGCCTGTGTAGGTTCTGCCAGGAGGCTGAAGAAACAGCCGTACATGTATGGTGCCACTGCGAAGCACTATGTAGGCTTAGGTTTACTAGGCTTGGTGAGGAAAATCCAAAACCTGCAAGATATATGGAGTGGCCAGTGTCAAGACTATGTAGTCTAGTTAAGAAGACGGGCCTGGACAAGGTACTCTAAAGAACGATAGGAGAAACCACAATAAATCTGGTAAGGTTGCAGTTGTGGAGGTCATTTTTGCCATCTCCGCTCAAATAATCTAATCTAATCTAATATAAGGGTTGAAAAACCCCAAGTCCAAATTTTTATTGTGTATTGAAGAAACATCATGTGAATAAAGTATTCGTTAAGTAAAATTGTGTTATTTAATATCTCTTAAACTAAAGGGAAAAAAATGAAATTGGGCAGTTATGTACAACTTCATGTGCCTTAGAAATGCTCTTAAAAAAGTTGGGTTCTGATTTTCAAAAAAGAACACGGATTACGTCATATCCCAAATTTGCCACATACTGTATAAATATTTCTTTTATAGAAAGGAGGGTAACTAAATATACTGATCGACTGGAACGAGCATTTTTCCAAAAAATAACCTATTTTTGATTTATTCAATTTCTAAGATAGAGACCCGCACTGTGCAACATGTGTTACGTTCTGATAATAATTATGTATATTAACTTTTAAATTTGTATAACAATTTTCTAAATTTTTTTCAATAATTTTGTTCACTGATTAAATAGGTATATTTATTTAGAGTACAATAAATTAAATTATGTCAATGAGAAAATATACCTAATGTTTTATTGATCGACTACAGTAACTTTTAATAAACAAAATTTATAATATTATTCACAGCAATAAACTATTCCAAACAATCTTAATACGTTTTTGAAATATTATTTCTGCCCAATATAAAAGTTAAACGCTTGAGAATTGATTGTCGAAAGTCGGGAAAACTGTAAAAAGAATAAATAAAAGAGCTGTTCCATACCACATATTTCATACGGTCTTCTAGTATAACTCACCTAAACTGGGTCAAAAGTTAACAAATTAGTTCTTTTTAGCGCTGCTGTTTTAATTCCTAAGAATTTAATTTACAAATGTGTGAGAAATTCAGGTAAGTCACTAACCTTGGGGCATTGGACGTGGTTTAAAATAAATAAAACAATTAAGTAAAAGATAAATTACATCCAAGACATGCAGCAACATTTTATTCTTTATCCATAATTATGAGGTATTGTCTAAACTTACAATATAAAAAATGCACACTTCCGTTTTTTAATTGTCGATTAATTTAGTAAGTTGTAATTATCTGTTCAAAGTTCGTCTAATGATAAAAAGGAATTCCTATGATAATTATAAACATATAAAAGGTTTTTCTTCAATTTGGATTTTGTCCAGGCATTGACGAATATATCAATCAAGAATAATTATAATGACGGTATTTTTGGCTTTAATTTGCTATGTTTTTTTTTCTATTTGTTTTAATTGAAAAAAAATAAATAGTCTGTAGACGATACGACTTTCAAGAAACAAACCCATTGTCTAGAGTCTAGGATAAAGGAGAAGCAAGAGACGGTCGACTCAGTACGTCTCGGTCGCGAATTTCGCTCGACGCGCTAGGTTCACAAGCATTTTTAACAATGTTCTCCAAACTTATATGAAAATGTAAAATATACAATTTGTAGCTTTTAATCTCAACTTTAAAAAGCCGTTTTAAAAATTTAAATGGACCATTTGCCTAAGATTCAAGGCACTTACAAGATAAGGGCCTAATTTGTTTTTAGTGCGATTGAATAAAAACTATTAATGCGACAATCTTTATCTTTCGGCAGCTTAAAGTATATGTTTTTGACTATCATTTTCCAAAAAATCAACTCTTAATATTGAAAATTAACGGATACCAATTTTTGAAAAAAAGGCCTGTTTTTAAGCGTTTTTCCGACTTTTCTCGGTGAAAAATGGTCTGATCGGAATTTTTCCAAAACCATTTTGTAGGTTTTTGAATTCTCTACAAACAGCCTTTTATGAATTAGAATGCGAATATTAGCCAATTTTTTAACGTGGTGATTTGTTACATTATTTAAAAAAACGTAACACCCTTTTCTCAATATTTATTGTTTAAAAAAAAATTACTTGGGAAAAAAAAAAAAAAAAATTGGCTTAGTTCTTTTTAGATTTTTGAAAAAGAAATAAAAATTCATTAAGTCAAGTGTCTAATTAAATAAATTCATGGTAGATCGTTTCTGATTACTTCCCAAGCTTCTAGGATCTCTTTTTGGGCGTGCCGAATGGAGTTCTGCCAATGCTCAGCGGTTATTTTGCCAAGTACCTTTTCCCACGTTGTCAACACTTCAGAAGAGGTTCCTTTTAAGGCAGAAATATATTGTTCATATTTTTTTTATCTTTCGGCAGCTCAAAGTATATGCTATTGACTATCATTTTCCAAAAAATCGACACTTAATATGGAAAATTAACGGAGATACGAATTTTTGAAAAAAGGCTCTGTTTTGTAATGGTCTGATCGGAATTTTTCCAAAACCATTTTGTAGGTTTTTAAATTCTCTACAAACAGCCTTTTATGAATTAAGTAATATAGCCGGAACGGTTTGTTATATTAAAAAAAACGGCCCCTTTTCAATATTTATTGTTTAAAAAAATTACTTGAAAAAAAATTGGTTAGTTTTTTAATTTTAGTAATCTACAGGTTATTTCAAAAGTCATGGCGCAGTCAGATATCTGTTAACATTAATTACAAAAATGACCTTTTTTTTGCTACAATGATTGGACTATTGTGTTATTCTTGACGATAACTACATTTACAGATGTGCGGGTTGATTTTATCGTTAACGTTATGATCCGCAAACAGTGTAAATAGCCATGAAGGTCATTCTTTCTATGAGGGTGTTGGCAATCATGTTGGTCCACATGACTTTGTTGACAGCTGCTCTAATAAAGGCCCGGTCGTCATTCCCGCCCACTGTCCGATATTCTTTTGCCACGATGTCCTTCGACCTCCCCGAGTTTTATTTCTTTTTTCATACGTTGAATCAGGGTGTTGTTTGTAGAGATCGAACGCTGCGCTGTTAGAACAACACCGATACGTCACGGTCTCATATCAGTTTGCCATATGAGACCGTGACTTATCGGTGTTGTTCTAACAGCGTTCGATCTCTAACATGACAGATGTATTAAATTCTGAATATGCGACAATAAAACCACATTTCGAAAGTTTCAAGTCGCTTAGATGTTGCCTTCATTAAGCTTCAAGCTTCCACTTCATATAAAATGGTAAAAAACTAATAGCATGTTAAGACCCGTGTTTGTATATCAATGTAAAGGTGCATATTATTTAAGATTTTTTTGAGGAGGTTGGAGCCTGTCTCGCCTTTTCTATGCAACATCTAATCATCTATCCCATTTGCGGGTGTAAATCTTTGTCATCGATCGATAACCAGATCCCTTCAATATTTGAAGCAGTTTGTGATGTTGTATTTTATCGCATGCCTTTTCAAAATCAATAAAGCATGCAAAGACATCACAGTTCACGTGAAGGTCATACTCATGCCAAGAGCTTGCATTTGTAAGCCGATTTTTACCAGTGTTTTAAAAAATTGTAATTTTTAACTAATTTCTTAACTTTTTCTTAGAGAATTTTTGTATTGGTAATAGATTAAACTGGAGGACATTACCCCTACGTTAATAGGGGTAGTTCAAAGGTAGTTATTTCGGTACGTTGTCCGTTGACGGAACTGAAGAATAAAATGAGTTTAAAATCTAAAAATCTGGCCCCAGAGTACTTAGTACTTAGGCTTTATGCGAGCCTTCGTGGGCTCATAGAAATATATATATATATATATATATATATATATATATATATATATATATATATATATATATATATATATATATATATATATATATATATATATATATAATATATTTATATATAATATATAAATTGCCTTAGTAATAAATCCATATTATATATATTGCTAATTTATTCCATTCCTTATATTCCAAATCAACTATGTTATATACAGTGTTTGAGTGAAAAATCTAAAGTTAGGGTATTCCAGGTAATTCCATATGTCATAAAAATCTAACAGAAAATTAAAAAAACATTTTTTATTGGCTAGGTTTTCAACAGACTATTGATAAAGTAATGCATTTGATTACAGTTGTAATCTTCAAATTACATACTGTATATTTAAATAAGGAAGTTTTCTTAAATACACAAGGAAAACAAATACCACCTTTAAATAAGAAGTGTCAATATTTGCAAATGTATTTACAACTATGAATAATAAATTATTACTATATCATTTTTTTAACGGTTATTATGGTAATATCTATTTCTCAAGGTATCAAATTTAACCCTGTTAATTTTTTTGTTCTAAAAATATATTTCAATTAGTCTTTTTATTTATATCTTAAGTACTTGACTGTACTAAGGGTGAGAAATGATTAATTATACCGGCACACAAAAAAAATAAAGTGATTTGTACATTTGACACCCTTAAAATTTTAAGTAAATTGCGAAAAAATGCTAAAAATGGTTAAAAATTTCAGTTGAGTTTAATAAAAACATTTTTTTATTGAACTCAATCAAGTATATTTCTTATGCATTTTCATACGCTGAATCTAAATACGAAGTCAGTTTGGCTGTACACCCTTCAAATTTAAAGTAAATTGTAAATAAAAAAAAGCTAAAAATGGCTAAAAATTGCAGTTTTGGAAACGATTTTTTTTATTGGACTTGATCAAGTATGTTTTTTATGTCTTTCAATACGCACCAGATTTTAGGTAGATTGCGAACAACTGCTAAAAATTTCGAAAAATTACAATTATGAAAAAAAAATTGAACATGATCAAGTATAAAAATTTTGAGTATGTACAGCCAGACGGACTACGCATTTAGATTTAGCGTATCGAAATACATAAGAAACATACTTAATCTTGCTTAAGAAAACTTTCTTAATTTTTATAACTGCGTTACTCAAAGTTTAGAGGGCATACGGCCAAATGGACTACGGATTTAGATTTAGCGAATCGAAATACATAAGAAACATACTTGATCCTGTTTAATAAAATTTTCTTCGTTTTCATAACTGCAATTTTTCGAAATTTTCACCCATTTTTTGCAGTTTTTCGGAATCTACTCAAAATTTGGAGGGTGTACGAGCCAAGCGAATTTCGGATTTGGATTCAGCGTATTGAAATACATACTTGATCTTGTTTAATTAATTTTTTATCATTTTTATAACTGAAATTTTTAGCTATTTTCAGCCTTTTTTTGCAATTTACTTCAAATTTAAAGGGTGTGCAGTCAAACGGACTTTGGATTTAGATTCAGTGTATCGAAATACATAAGAAACATACTTGATCGAGTTCAATAAAAAAAATCGTTTTTATTGAACTCAACTAAATATTTTAACCATTTTTAGCAGTTTTTCGCAATTTACTCGAAATTTTGAGGGTGTATGGGCCAAACGGGCCATGTAGATTAATGGGTCTGGTCAAATGCACAGACCACTTTTTTTTTGTGTGCCGGTGTTATCAATTGCTTAAAAAATGTATTTTCTAATAAAAATGTTGCACAGAAAAAAACTATTACTGGAGAAAGGTACTGTACTGAAATAATTAAAACACAATTTTATATTCTTGCGGGTTATTAATTTTTGTTTAAATACTCTAACTTGAACTTTTATGTTATTTGGATGTTGTCACCGTTATCTATTACATCAGAATTATTGGTGTAGATGGCCCAACTAAGACTAAAGAAACAAAACAACACACTAAATGTGATAAATCATTTGGATAGGATTACATATAAGTCAGACATGTGTGAACGGATGCTATCAAATATCCAAGGTATATAGTATTTTCTAATATGGAATAAAATTAGTATAAACAAGTACAAGTTTCCGTTTTTAAAATTAAACGTATTGGTTATATTTCATGTAAAATACTATTTAATTACACTTAAAACTTATAGAAAGACTTATCGCAAATAAAATTATACCATTATTTTTTTAGAATATAGGAAAGTTTTTGTATATGTAAAGCGTATAATAAAATTCCCCTTCTTAACCTATAATTAAAAAAAAATTGAAACAAATTTTTCTGATGCTTTTATATTAATGAAAAGCATCTTTATGTGTAATAATAAAAATATGTGTGCGACAATAATATGTTTCTCTAGCCTTTCCTAAATACCACAATAAACATGGAAAACAGCCGCATATCCATTTATTTTTTTTGAAAACGTCTTTCGTAAAATGCTTTTTAAAACAACCGCCTTTTGTTTTCGTTGATTTATCATTCTGAATAAGCTTTAGATCTGGAATAGGTCTACCAAGTGACTTTATATGTATTTTTTAAGTAAGCAAAAGTCATGAAAACTTACCGTTTTATGGAGAAACACATTTTGCAACCTGGAAGCTATTTTGCTATAGACACAATTCCTTCTAAATCTTATTAAAATAATAAAAATCTAAATTTAAACTGTAAATTTTCCTAAATAATCGTGACAACACCGCTTTACTAATTTCTAAATGGGCGCGACATACATTCAATTCTTGGTATCTCTCTAGCAATCTAAAAATAGAAGGCACTTCGTATGGATACCACTCTGCATAAACGTGTCGGTAACAGCGTGGCCAATTAGAGCTCGGGCTCTTCGGGGGTTAAACAAACGCTAAAAGGGGTAGCAGCGTCGGAAGAGTACGTCACGCGCGCGACAAGTAAATAGACCAATGAAATGGGTCGCATAGGAGGCCGTATGGCGGTAGAGCGAGGTCAAAGCGCTAACCATGCAGTAAGACTTCTGGCTTCATCAGAAAATGTGTCTAAAATTTGTTCTCGCATTTCGGGCAAATGACCGAAATGTTCAATTTAAATAATTTTTTTATAATTATAAATTAAAAAAAAAAACATATTTGCCGATGTCTATAGTAAAAAATGTCCAACTTAAAAAAAATATTTGACATATCATTAGTAATTTGACTAGAAGAAAAAAAAACAAATATTGGGAGACATCAACAGTCAATTGGAATAACAACTTTTAATAGAAAATAAATATTTTAAATTTAATTTGTTTTACAATAAATGTCGAAATACATAAACATAAAACATTCTGGATAAAAGAAATATTCAAGATATCACTAATCAGTTTAACCAAAAATTTCTCTAAATAAATATATCTGCAAATATATCAGCCAACATTTTGGTTGAAAACGTTTTACATAAAATAAATATTCCAGACATAGTCAGTTTTATAAGAAACCTTTTAAATACAACAAATATTAAGATATATTAACAGTCAAATAGTATCAAAACTTTTTACATTAAAAACAAAGCGACTGTTAAACAACACCTATTTACAAAATCTAAAATTATGTTTAGGAGATATAGTGGTAAATAAAAATATAAAATTTTTAAATATATTTGTATATATTAATTTTGATACATCTTATTGAATTTTTATATTTATTTAATTTTCAGATAGATTTTAGTAGTAAACAGACGATATTTGATCTATAGTCAATCATGACTAATAATTTTTTAAAATACAATTAATATCGAAACACATTGACATAAAACCTTCTAGATAAAAGAAATGTCTGGGATATAAAGTGTCAAAATAACTAAAAATCCTTTAAATAAATACGTTTCTAAATGTATCAACTAACACTTTGACTAAACACGTTTTACGTAATATAAATTACCGAGAAACTAATAGTCAATTTTACTAGAAACCCTCTTAAATTCAACAAATATTGAGAGATATCAACAGTCAATTAGAATGAAAACTCTTTAGATAAAATAAATATTTGATATATCGTCAGCGAATTTGACTAAATACAATAAATATATCGAGAGGCATTTCCATAAAACATTATAGACTGTTAGCTTGCTGTATGAAAAATGTTCATCATCTACTACAGATTGCAAATTAAAACCCCCATAGACTGGGTGGAATAGATGTACAATTGACGGTAAATCGAATCACAAATAGCCCCAAACATACATAAAATAAACATTTGAAATATCAATAGTAAGTGTTACTTGAAACCTTTTAAACACAATTATTAAGAGATATTAACAGTCAATTGGAATCAATTTTTTTTACGTAAAATAAATAAATTCGCAGTCAATTTCATAAAATATATATATATATATATATATATATATATATATATATATATATATATATATATATATATATATATATATATATATATATATATATATATATATATATATATATATATATATATATATATATATATATATATATATAAGACAGGTTTTAACAAAAAAAACGGTAAATTTGACTTAAATAAATTGATATTTAAAATACTTACCTTAATTCTAACCGCAATAAATATGTGAAACATAAATTAATATTTAGTTTAACTGGAAATTTACTGAACGCATTAAACATTTGAAGATTTCAATCAAAAATTTTATTAAAAGCATCTTATATAATACGTATTTCAAATATTTTTAACCAAAAACTTTTTAAATGAAAATAAATAAGTAAAGCCTAAACTAACAATTGAATTTTACTACATTCCACATTGATTTGAACAAAAATTCATTTTAAGGTATCAACGATTTTTTTATTTTTAAAAAATATTCGAAATAATGAGGGTAAATATGACTTAAAACGTTTTAAATACCCAACATATTTATTACTATATTTACCTAAAAGTTGCAATAAATATTTATACAAATATTTTGGCTAAAGGCCCTGTAAATGTCCTAAACTGTTAAAACTGCAAGCAGCTAATAAATGTAAAACTTCTTTAAATCTCATAAATAATAGGGTATATCCGAATTGTGGCCCAAATAAGCAATATAAACTTTTTCCTAGTTTATGTATGGCAAAATTGCCACCTAACGTCTACTAAAACCCACTTCTACAAAAAATAAAAGAGACTTTACACAACCTTCAGAGTCACCAAAAATGTGTTAACTTTATATGGATACCATAACATATAGGTATTAAGGGAAATGAAAAAGCAGATACAGCAGCTAAAGAAGCTATTTTTCAGCAAAATATAAACAACAATGTTTCAGTACCAAGTAATATTGTTAAAATGTTTTTCAAATTTAAAATACAGAACGTGTAGCAGAATCATTGGTCAAATCAGCATACTAAGTTAAAGAAAATTAAACCCTACGTCAAACCTTGGAATAACAACCACCTCAACCGAAAAGATCAAGTAATACTTACAAGATTACGAATAGGACATACTCTCTCCTTAAGAAAATTGATCCACCTGTTTGTGCAAAGTGTGCAAATCATCTAACCGTAAGGCACATCTTTGAGGAATGTCCGAAATTAGCACAACTGCGAAACAAACATAACCTAAACCATGGAGTCGCAGAATCTTTAGGTGAAAATGCTAGCATTGCGAATAAAAGAAGATTTCTAATCGAGATTAATTTAATTAATTATGTTTAAGTAATAAGTATTAAGTTATTGAACTATTTAAGTATTATTAAGTATTGTTAACAAATCATTGTACCTACTGCTAGAGGCCTCAAATAACCCTTGTAGTTGATGGGGCCATAAACAATTAAAAAAATTGGACTAAACTTAAACTAATTAAGCCATGACGAAATTGCGACCTAAACGGAAAAGTTTACTGTTGCTACTTTTAGTGATTTATCACGTCTGAAATATAATTGGGGAAAATAAAAAGCCGCTTTAACCAACCAGAACTAACCATGACCGATCAGAAGGGCTTTTCAATTTGTCTAAATTATCCCTACGTAGAAGTTATTAACAACATTTTAATACTTTTCAATGTGGTATTTATCACGTTTGAAATATAATTGGGGAAAATAAAAAGTCGCTGTATCTAACCAGAACTAACCATGACTCACCAGAACTGTGGGCTTTTGAATTTGTCTAAATTATTGCTACGTAGAAGTAATTAACAAAATTTTAATACTTTTTAATTTGGTATTTATCACGTCTAAAATATAATGGGGAAAAAGAAAAAGCCGCTTTAACTAACCAGAACTAACCAGGACCGACCAGAACCGAGGGCTTTTGAATTTGTCTAAATTACCCCTTACATAGAAGTTATTAACAAAATTTTAATAATTTTCAATATGGTATTTATTACGAGAGGCAATAATTTCATCCTGTTTGGGTCACACCAGGTAATCATTTATTACCTGGAAATTTTATTTTTGGGTCGCATTTAGGCTATTATTTTTACCTACCTTATGATTTAGGCCGGAAGTGTCCTAGGCCGAAATAATAAGAGATATTAAATATTTTCTGATTCCCATTATTACTTTACAATTGTAATTTTGTGAAAGTTTTGTTTTAATTTTAACATCTATATAGAGAGACTATTGTAAGAAATGGGAGAAAATAGTTAGATATACGATTTTTTTCATAATATCTATTAGACCACATAAGAACCAAAAATTTAAAATTTAACATGGTTAGTACGATAGTCCTTTGAGACTTTTTTTTCATATTTAATACTTGAGAAGTTAATGTAGGACCTAAATCCTTATTTAGATTGTCTATAGTGGCCACTTTAGTCCCGATGGTTCTAAGGTATATTTATCTTTAACTAAATAATGAAATTAACATCAACTTAAAGCTGAACCAATTTAGCTGTTTCAAGTCTTCAGAATTTAAACTTATCTATTATCAAATATCATATTACAACCTGCCTTATTACCATATAAAAAAAAATCTCAATACACCAGTGTACCGCCCTCTCATCCGACAATGTTACCAATTAATTGATATTAATTGAATAAATTAGACAAACCAGTGGCCGATCAGCGGCAAAAAAGCTCCGCCACAGATTGTTTTCAATGATACGCATGGTCGGGCGTGATAATTAGCTAATGAAGCCTGTCGAAAGACATTAAATTTATTGGACATAGCTGGTGAAAGTCAGTGGCGGCGACCACACCAAAAATATATAATGGAAAATTTAGTTCGTTATGAAAAAATGGGATTTTATTTTATCTAAGCGCAAGGTAGTGCGCCAGGCCAAGTTCCGGCCGACCGCACAAATGTGTGTCATTTACACAAAATGTTTCAACCTATTTTTCCACCTACCATTACTTCGGTTTCTTTTCACATAAAGGCAAAATTTGATATGTAAATTTATATAAGTATTCTAATTATCTGTGAAAAAAAAATTAAGAAAGTCATGTCAAGTGATTTGATGACTGACTGGCTGACCGACTGACTGACTTATTAAAATTAACTGGCACTTCCCCAGGAAGTGGTATGTAAGTAGGTTTTTGGACACAAATAAAGGAAAAAGCTGGTAACTGTATATTTTTACTTGAAAAGCTTTAAAACAGGGCCTTAATATCGTGTTTTTAGGGGGTTTTTCAGAATTTTGCAAAAACTTGAAAGGACCCCGCACATTTCTTATGGGAAGTGGCTCCTGAGAAAAAGTCTCAATGGGCACGAAGCTCCATTATGGGTATTTTGGCTCCTACGGAGCTACAAAGCTCCACAGATCGATCATTACTTATGGAAAGTGACCCCGGTAAAAATGGCTAAAATCAATATATTTTGTAGCTTCAAAGCTCCACAGATCGACCATTTCTTATGGAAAGTGGCCTCCGGTGAAAATGGCTAAAATTGAATTTTGTAAGCTTTGGTCATCCTGAGAAAAGTCTCAATGGGCACGAAGCTCCGTTATGCGTATTTTGGCTCCTATGGAGCTCCAAAGCTCCACATATCGATCATTATATACAAATTCAAAAGGTCACATTTCAATAGTCTAATGTACAATAACATAAAAAAAAGTACATGGTCTTATGTTTTTTAAGTCACTGAATTCAAATCTAATGTCAAAAAGTCAATATTGACAATTGACACCTGTCAAGTAACTGTCAAACAGCGATAAGCAATTGAAATTGGTAAAATCAATTCCTTCTTTTATGTTTTTTTCTGGTCGAAATATAACCTTTTGAATTTGTAAGTAATGATCGATCTGTGGAGCTTTGGAGCTCCGTAGGAGTTAAAATCCGAAAATGGAGCTTGGTGCCCATTGAGACTTTTTCTTAGGATGACAAAAGCTAAAACATGTATCTACTTCCGCCACTTTCACCGAGGGACACTTTCCATAAGAAATAATCGATCTGCGGAGCTTTGGAGCTTCGTAGAAGTTAAAATACGCATAATGAAGCCTCGTGCCCATTGAGACTTTTTCTTAGGATGACAAAAGCTACGACATATATCGATTTCAGCCCTTTTTACCGGGGGCCACTTCCCATAAGAAATGTGCGGGTTCCTTTGGTATGTAAGTAGATACTGAGAAAAACAACAAGCATGAGATTCCCCCCAAATTTTTTCCATTCAATTCCATAATTTTATATTATGTTGTATTGTTTTTTTACACGCTCGATAATTATTAGCTAGATTTATGCTTATGTTTAATTATTAGCAGGAATTACACTCTACTACACTGGTTTACACCCATGCAGTTTTTTTCTTTAGAAAACGGTATCGACGACATATATACAGATAGCATGAACATTACCTGTGACACTCAGTGTTAAGTTTTCAATAGAAGTCGTGATTAGAAAAAAACCGATTGAAATTTCTAAACAATGCGTCGGAGGAATATCGGTTAATTAGTTTTTGAAGCACGAAGTTTCAATTTTTTTCGTAATTTAATAGGAACGAATGTTTTTTGTATTTTTAAATAATTCGGTAAATTGGTTACCGCTAGTTAAAAAACCGATTATACTTTAATATATTTGAAACTAGAACGAATGTTAAAAGTTGGTACAGGTTATACAGGACGTTCCTAAACCTTATGTACACACACTCTTTAGTGTAATGGTACAAAGAATTTTAAGAAAAAAATCTCGTATTAAAATATGTCCTCCAAGACTTCGTTTACGATCTACAGGGTGTTAAACTTTTGATATTTTTTTAAGTTTTTCTTGGACACCCATTTTACATTTCCCATATATAGCTTAAGACTACTGAAACTAATATTTATAAGAAAAACATACTATTTTTTAAAACTTTTACAAGATGATACTTTTTCTGGGTTCTGGTCCTTTAATTCTTTCTAAAATGTGTCCTTAAATTTTTTAACATTTTAACATACCAAATATAAATATGTTCTATAGTTTTGTGGCGGATTCATGTTTAATTTTGTTTTCTTTGGGATACTCGCCTTACTACTTTTTGGAAAATGGGACCTCTTAGGTCCAGGTCCCAGGGTATAACGAGCCGAGTTGATCCTGTTCAGCCCTATTAACCCCTATGAACTTGCAGATCGCCTGCAACAAAAAAGAAGAAAAAACCCTCAAAAAAACAAAAATCAAAAATATTAATCAACGATTCGGTGGCAAGTCGGCCACCGTTGTCAAGATAAAACTAAAACAAAAAATTTAACTAAATTTTAAGAAATTTTTGCTCTAAAAATTCTGATGGCTTTTATGACGTTTTGTCATAAATGTGATTTATTTTATATTAAATTAATGTAAGGCAAGATCGCAAAATATCGCAGAAAATTTTAGTGCAGTCTTAAAGGACAACTTTTAGCATAACTTACAACAAATATTGTAGTTGAACTATGCTAAACAATTTACTTTTTGTCTCTACAAATAGTGAAGCATATGTTTTTGTTAATATAAATTAATACAATATTAAAAAATTAATTTACGAAAATCTATTAAGTAATAAAGTTTTCAGGTTTTAAAATAAAAAAGGTTCTACTTACCATCAGCAACAGGTTTCATAATAGCTTGTAAGAATATGCACCAAAATAAAGAAAAAAACAATTTTTAAAAAATAAAATTTGGAACCACTTTTCTCAGATTAAAAACCACTTGCTAGAAAGGTCATCTTTCAACTGAAATAATCTAAAGGGTAATCACAAAATAGTTGTAAGGAAGGTAGTTAATATACTTAGAAATGTGTGAGTTCAGGTGATTCGTTTGTTATAAAATTAACCGATAATTATTAAGTTGTATTTTCTATTTTTGACCATAAATTATGAAAAATTCGCCTTTGAACGCCGAAGGAAAAACTTCAGGAAAAATTAAATGGTCATGATCCGGAAAAAAGTAACATTATGTGAATATTTAAAAAAATTATCATATTCATTTTATAAATATCACTTTCAGTGGGTGGTATGCCCAATTTAAAATCATAATCTTAAAAAATGTACAAAACTTGTCAAAAGAACCCAAAAAATATCAAACATTTAACGCCCTGTAGATCGTTATCGAACCCTTAAAACACACATATTTATAGATTTTTTTTCTTCAAATGAGTTGTAGTCACACCATTTAATATGTCCATAAGACTTAGGAACATCGTGTATAAAATGTTTACACATGAAAAGATAAGAAAAACTTTTTATTAACATCGCCTGAGAAATTATTGTCAAGGAGGCTAGGTAAAGGCCCTGAGGTAGAAATTCAAAAAATGGTTTCTGCACGATACTTTTTAAAGTTAAAAGAAGTTCTTATAATTTTGTGAAAGTAATAATGTTACTTCAAATTTTTGTGTTTAATTTTTTGGCATAAACTATAAAATTTTCAACAAAATCGACCAAGAGTAATTTTTTTGTGTAAAATTTAATGGAATATTACAATTTATTGCAAAAAAATTAAATAAATACACAAATAAAAAATAATCGGGCAATATACCCCAAAACTGTAACATTTTGACCACCAAACACTCAGAAAATTACTTAATTACTATACCCCCTTTCTTTGAAGCGAAATCAGTTAAAAATTATATTTTTCTGAATCTTGCTAGGTATTACCCGTACACCAAATTTGTAACAAATGTCTCATTTCGTTCTGAAGCTATGGCACCAAGAAATCCAAAAGGACAGACCTAAATAGAAAACCACCTATATATGTAATTTGCTAATGTGAATATATTTATATGTAGGTAGGTATATATATTTATTTGTCTGTCCACGTGATTCTGAAGTTATGGCTTGAGCTAAAATCATGAAATTTGGCATAGTGGTAGTCTTTAGCAGTGGCTAGAACCTAACGAAGCCCGTTTTTTGAATTTCGCCCCCGGGACAAAAATAGGAGCAAAAAAGTGTTTTTTTACCGTTAGCCGTACGGAAGGCGTCTTACGGAGACAGGGGCTACTTAATATTGTCTCTCGCCTGGCGGAGACAGGCTTTTCATCTAGTGTTTATCATAATATAGGGACCCTAAATCGTAAATATCAGCAAAAATTAGAACTGTATGGTTTTGTTAAGATAACAATACTCTATTACAAAAATGTATTACATTAACAAAAAAGGGTCTTATATAAATAACTTGTAAATGTAATAAATTTTAAATTGGTGAAACTTGCAAACAATTAGCCAATCACATACAACATAAAATATGAAACCTATATGAAAAACACACAATTCAACAAATCAAATATACAGTGTGTCTACTTAAGTTGGCAACAACTTTTTTATTATTAATATTACAAAAAAGTAACTCTTTATAAAAAGTTTTGCATGTTTTAAAATCTAAAATACAATTATCAAATATTATTTTTTTTAATCTTATACCAATGATCGATATACAACATATATATTTTTGCTTATACGAGATAATATGTCAAAAAATATGATTTTTACTCAAGAGTAAAGTACGTTTATATTTCAAAATATAAAAAAATATTTCTAATTAAAAATCACGTATTAATATGCAGTTGCATTAATTTATAGTATTTTTTTAAATTTCTCAAAACATCTCTACACGGACAACTGTAATTATTGTACATGTAATATAGGATGCTCTGACAAGAAACGTCATACAGTGATTATTGTACATGTAATAGAGGATGTTCTGACAAGAAATGTTTGACAGTGACATTCAAAACATCAGTTATAAATAAAAATGATAAATGTTCGGTATCGGTAATTTAAGAACAAATTGTATTTTTTTATTAGAAGAATGTAATTGCATATTAAAACATAATTTTAAAATCCGAACAACTTTTCATTATAATAATTTTAAATATTGTGAAATATAAAGGTATTTTACTCTTGAGCAAAATTCATATTTTTTGACATACCCCGTACAGGATTAATAAAATTTGATATCTTATGATTGCACCAAATAATCAAACATTTGCGTTATTACGCCATAAATGTAAATAAAACAAGCTTTCAGAATTTCAAAAACAGTTTAAAGCCAAATTTAAATAACTTTATTTTATATTTTGAAAACGGTAACCGACTTGTCGCCGAAAAGTTGTTGGGTTTTTTCAATTTATAATTTGGTAATCTACAACTTCGTAAGGATCGATCGACTTCGTGCACTCTGTAGTAGCAGAAGTTTATATTCTAGAACCTGAACTAAAGCGGCCTCTCCTTACATATCTGGCGAGTATCTCAAAGAATATTTTGTCCTTAATAAATCTACATTGTTTCTCTCATAACGAGGAAAGAAAAGAGATATAGAGATATTTAAGATTTACTTGCTTAACAAAAAAAAGAATACTAGACATTTTCCTGTCTCCTTTGTTTGTTGAAAACTTTTCTGTAGTGTTATGTTTCCAATCAAAGCCGTACTTCATGGCGACGAAGACAAACAGCTCATTCGTATTAAATTAAGCTTACTTCTTTCCTAACAATTTAAATTTGCACTTCAAGATTCTTAAAAATTAGTGCTAACATACCAGAAGAAATAATTTGTAATTAAACTTAAGTCACCTCTAAGAGTCACTATTAATATTCTTGTGTTCTTAACATCTTATTACTAATGGAGTGGTGCTCATAAAATCACCTACACCTTATTAGCTAGAGCGCCAATAAATAAATTATAATTACACATTTTCTATATCAGCAGCGTTACGTAGGTATGTTAGCTTGTAAATTGCAAATGACATTAGTACAAGAAAAAAAGCACTTTAACTTGTCAAGTATTACTCTACACACTAGGAAGTGCTTAAAATATCTCAATTATTCATGACGTTTTTGGTTCTAACATTATGTTTAAATAAACTTAAAGCTACAAGTATCGGCCAACTACTTGTTAACTATTATTTTAAGTGATTAACATATCACCTGAAAGTCATAAAATATGACAAATTATATTGGCTTTAAATTAACATAACGTACTAGTCCAGGAACAAAACATTTTGCCTCGCAATTTTTCTAAAATGCATAGAATGACTTGAAAATTTGATATAGTACAGTGGATGGGGAGAAAAAAGCTGTTTGACCTCCGGATTTTTGTGTACAGTTTCAATTTTTATGAAAATTTGGAATTAAGTTGCTTTTACCCTCTAGATCAAAGTTTATATATACTTGGGGTGTGCTTTTTATTTTTAGGGGGTAACAACCACCCCTTATGCTAAAAAAATTAAAAAACCATAGAAATAGACCTTATGTAAATTAAAATCATAGCTAAATATGTAGAATGAATCTATTTTTATAATGTAAGTTATATCTAGCATTATATTTTAACGTTTCAACCCTTAAAAATCACCCTTAATAACGAAATTCCAAAAATAATGTTTTTTTCATTTTAAAATTATTTAATAACGCTTTTATTGTAGTAAAAAATATTTTAACAGTTTACGGTATAATAAATATTTAACGACCATAACTCAACCTTTAAATAACCACCCCTTACGAGATTTAAAAAAAAAAATTGACAAATTTAAACGATTTGATGATAAATAATTATAGTCCCGGCAATGAAGCTAAAAAATTGCAAAACCTCGCAATTTTTGTGTCCTGCATCGATTTGTATAAAAATTTGAAATTAGGCGCATCTAACCCTCTACTTTAAATTCTATTTCATGGTGATGTGCGCTGTTTCTTTTTTAAGGGTGAAAACTACCCCTAATTGTCAAAACTTATGGAATAACATTTTAAACCTTAAGATGGGTAAGATTTGGTTTTGATTAGTTGATTAATAATTGTTTTATGCTTTAAAATATAATTTTAAAATATTTCAACCCTTAAAATTCAACCCTTGTTAGAGCTTAAATTAAAAAAATATGTATTTACCCTACAAAATGATTAATTTACCATAGTAATTTAATTTTAGAATGCTGTTGCTTAAAATATGTACTAATTTCATTTCGCAACTTTTCGACCCTTATAAATCAACCCTCATTATAGCTTAATTTACAAAAAAAAAAGATTTATCCCCAAAAAATCGTAAATAGCGGCTTTAAACGGCCATATCTGGCCAAATATTTATTGTACAGAAAAATATATGAAATAAAAAGTCTTTGTTATCAAAAAGGCTACAATTCGGTACATTAGCATTTTTTTCGTATCTCCAGTATTGTTGGAGTTATTTTGAAGAAAATGGCTATTTTTACGAAATTGCGGAAAATCGTTTTTCACTTTAAGCTTCAATTTTTCTAAAATTAAGCATTTTAATTTGGTTAAACTTCTAGAATGTATTAATAATACATATATAAAAAGAATCACAAAAGGGTACAAATCTATTTTAATTAAGAGGGGTATTAGGGGGTTGTTTTTAATGATCTTTTCGTAGAAAAAAGTAGGGACCGACCTTATTTTTATCATAATTCGCTTAATTTTCATGCTAAAAACTCTTTTTTTGCTTTAAAAAAAAGGTCTTATTATATACTTTAAAAAAGACCTTATATGTTTTACTTGAAAAATGCAAACTTTTCCCGCTATTTGACTTTGAATCTTTCAAATTTAACATTATAGAACAAAAGCTAACCATTAACAAGCCGTAGCTCGGTATGTATTGGTTGTAGAGAAATTATAAAAAAAACATTTTTTCTAGTTTTTTTATAAGCTACAATTTTGCTTTCTACAGTTGTGTTGATAAAATGCATATTTTTAGAGTTATACGTGAAAACCCCATTAAAAACGTCGATTTTTTCGTCGAAAAACTTTTACTTTCAATTGCGAATAACTCGAAAAATATTAGTTTTACGAAAAAAATGTATAGAACATTTTTTACTTAAAATTACTTTCTTTATCGATTTCTTTAGTTAAAATGTAATAAAAAATTTCCACCCCCAAGATGGGATGTCAACCACCCTCAGGATAAAAGCACACCTCGGCATGACATAAACTTTGATCCTTGGGCTATTCCCTACCCTCTGTGAAAATTTTAGGTAAATTCATGAGGGACAAAAAAATTTCTAGCCAAAATGCCTCATCTCCTGTGCTAATAGTAGGTAGGGAATAGTCCAAGGATCAAAATCTTTATCATGCCAAAGGGCGCTTTTACCTTGGAGGTGGTTGCCAAACCATCTCGGGGGTGGAAATTTTTAAAAATATTTTGACCACAGAAATCGATGAAAAATGATTTCTAAGCAAAAATGTTTTATGCATTTTTTTTTGTAAAATGCATACTTTTCGAGTTATTCGCGATCGAAAGTAGGCGTTTTTCGTCGATAAAATCAACGTTTTTAATCGATTTTTTGCAAATAACTCGATAAGTATGCATTTTATATAAAAAAAACTGTAAATAACAAAATTGTAGCCTTAAAAATACAAATAAAATAGTTTTTCTGTAATTACTGTGGGGCCAATACAAACCAAGTTGTGATTTGTTTAAGGTTAGCTGTTATTCATCAAACACAAAATTTCAGAGTTTCAAACGCAAATAACGCAAAATCTCCGTATTTTTCGAGGAAAACTAATAATAACTTTTTTAAAGCACTAGCAAAGACCTTTTTTTTTAAAGTATGTATCGAAAAAGTTGAGTGAGTTATGATTAAAATAAGGTTGGAACAAAATTTTTTCAGTGCAAAAATCTTTGAAAACAAACCCATAATTACCACCCTAATTAAAATGAGTCGTATCATAAATGCATTCTAAAATTTTAACCGTTTTAAATTGCTTAATTAAAAAAAAAATGGAGCTGCAAGTGAAAATCTAATTTCAGAATTTTATTAAAAAATGACCTTTTCTTGAAAATATCTCGAAAACTAAGGGATATACGTAAATATTACGGTATGAAATTGTAGCTTTTTAAATTAAAAATATTTTGCTTTTTTTAAATTTACGTGTGTGTGTGTATAAACAAGCTGTGCTTGTTTTGTACTCTTTTTTGCATTTTTAGAATGTAAGGGTGGGTTTTTAAGGATTAAAAAAATAAAAAATAAAATTAGTAATACTTTTGAGCAGTCACATTTTTTTAATTACAACTGTGTGACAATATGTTAATTTTTTTAGGGTAAACATTTTTTTTTAATTAAATCATAATAAGGGTTGTTTTTTAAGGGTTCAAATATATTAAATAATATTTCAAAGAATTAAATACTTATTTTTCAATTTATGTAAGCATAATAGAGATTTTAAAGAGGAGGGTAGGTTAAGCTTATTCCCAAATTTTCATGGAAACACTGTAATAATATATACAATTTTTTAGGGTAACTATTATTTTTAATCATAATAAGGGTTGATTTTTAAGGGCTAAAATATTTCAAATAATGTTTTAAAGAAACAAAGTACTACTTTTTTAACTTATTTGAATCAAATTTTACTTAACTTAAGCCTTTATGTATAGTTTTATAGGTTTTAGCAATAAAAGGTAGTTTTCACCCCTAAAAAATAAAAAGCAACCTTTAGCATAATGGAGATTTTGAAGAGGAGGATAAGTTAAGCCTAATCCCAATTTTTCATGCAAATCTATGCATTTTGAAAAAATTGCCAGGTTTTGCACTTTTTTAGCTCCGTTTTCTGGACTATACGTTCTAAATGGTCGTTTTATATGTATACTATTTAGCTTCCGCAATACTTCTTAATAAAAAATAGATAATTTTAGCATTCGTCAAAAAATTGTTTTGGCAAACATGGCACAATCCCATTAGGTTGCTTTAATCATGAGTATTATTATTTTTGGATAGCTTTAACCTTAAATTATAAAAAAAAAGGTATTCTTGATTGACATCGATAAAATTAACTGTTTACGAGAAGTAACATATTATGGTTGCTATTTTTTTTACATTATACAGGGTGTTTTCTAATTGTACTTCAATATTTAAGGAAGCTATTTTTGGGTCCATTTCAAGAAAAAAAAACTTGATATAAACGTATGTCCTAAACGCCTTAACTTTTGAGATACAGGGTGGTAAATTTTTTTAAAAATAAATAATTTATTATTAATATCTGTAATACCACTACAGATATTTTAATGAAATTTGGCATAAGTGTACTATGTATTAAGAAGATTTTTTTAGTGAACCACATTTTTTTTTATTTCCACCAGTGGCGTTCGTACAGAATTTGACCTGCCTATTTTGGCAAATAAAAAATATGTGGTACACTAAAAAATGCTTGTTGATACATAGTACATGTATGCCAAATTTCATTAAAATATCTTAAGTAATATTACAGATATTAATAATAAACGATTCATTTTTTAAAATTTTACCACCCTGTATCTCAAACGTTAAGACGTTTAGGACATACGTTCATATGAAGTTTTCTTTTTAAAATGGACCCAAAAATTTCTTCCTTAAATATTGACGTAGAATTAGGAAACACCCTGTTTAATGTAAAAAAAAATACCAAACATAATATTTTATTTCTCGTAAACAGTTGATTTTATCGATGTCAATCAAGAATACCTTTTTAGGTTTAGGTTAAAGCTATCCAAAAATAATATTGTTGAGCTTCTGTCATACAGGGTGTTAAAAAATTGCTATTATTGTGTCAGAGCTAGTCCGTCCCTGGCAAACTAAATAAGCCAAATGTGATTTAATGGGTTCATTTTAAGAAGACCTATCTAGTAACTATCACATTAAAAAATATATTAAATTACGCCTAATATTTTAAAAGCTATTAAAAAAAAAAAGATTTCCAGATTCGTCCGTTATGTACCTGTATCTCCGTAGGGGAGGGTCATAGGAAAAAAGTTTATGGGAACTTGTCACAATATTTTTAAAAAAGGTGACAAATTATCTACTCCTATATAAAAGAAAACTATTTGGCTAGTTATGCTGCAGGGTAAGGACTTGTGAGTGATTATTTTATTGCTAATGGAACTGTTAATATTTAACTTTAATAAAAAGCTTCCAAAAACTTATAGTCTAGTCGAGAAGTGTGTTTTCTGCGAAAAATAGTTAGAAGGCTTCGGAAAATATGAGAAAGACGTTTGAGGATTTTTTCTGCCAATAAAAATTGCAATTGTTATTAACAAAAAACGAAAAAAAACATTTTGATTTTTGATGATAGCTCGAAAACCAAAAGAGATAACGGAAATTGCAAAAAAGATCCTGAAAGAGAAGGAAATTTCCGATGAAAATGTACAAACTCCAGGAGTTCTATTTCTATTATTTATAATTTTAATTTAACGCTAAAAATGGGCCTCCGCGCCACATTTTTGGTTGCGCGCTCGGCGTCAAAACCCAGTACGTCAGACTAAATAATTTTTTAGGGTATTAAATATTAATTTAAAAAAAAAATATGGTGCATTCAGAACACTTTAAAGAATTCATTTCCGCTGAAAATACAACCTAAAGTTAATTTTTGAACAAGTTAGATAATTGTTAATTAACAAAATTGTTTCGAACTTTCGTCTTTATTGTACATTAAAAAAATGCTTAAATAATTGTCGTATAAATTTTTCGCTTCGTGAAGCACTTCTTATACACATACTTAACAAAATAACGAAATAAAAGTTTTAAAAAATGTAATCCTTTGGTTATAATAATATTATAACTTTGACAAGAAATCATTAAAAAATTTAAACTTTTATGGCGTGACCTTGTTAGGTATGTATATAAGAAGGGCTGCACGACGCAAAAAATGTATACCACAATTATTAAAACGTCTCTTTTTTTAATGTATGTATAATTGTAATGAAGACGAAAGTTCAAAACAATTTTGTTGATTAACAATTGTCTGACTTGTTGAAAAATGAACTTTAAGTTAAATTTTTAACGGGAATGAATTTTTTGAAGTGTTTTTAATACACCATAATTTTTAAATTGTTTAATTAATATTTAATACCTTAAAAAAATTATTTAGTGTGACGTACTCGGTTTTGACGCCGAGCGCGCAACCAAATATGTCACGCGGAGGCCCATTTTTAGCGTTGAATTAAAATTATAAATAATAAAGATAGAACTCCTAGAGTTAAGACTTTCTTACCGGTTATTTTCTTTTCTTCAAGGATCAAGGAAAAAAATCCTCCAAAAGACTTTCTCAGAATTGCATTTCGCGTCGAATGAGCTATCGCTCATATTTTTCGATGCCTTCTAACTATTTTTTGCAGAAAACACACTTCTCGAATAGACTATTATTAAACCCCGCTTTTCAGTTTTATACATTTCATTATTTTCCCTTCTTTAAATGGTATAAATTCTATTTTCCTGTTCCTTTCGATAGTATACATTCAATTAATAGATAATTATCACGTTTATTTTTTCTTATATGCTTTTTTTTGTTAATTTGCTATTTCGGCGCCAATGATGATTATCTATATAGCACAGTGACTGCAAAATCCACAATTCGTACCAGTTTTTTCTTTTAGCCGAAACCTGCATATATGATACACAATAAACTGATCCCGTTATATAAAAACAGGTGAAGTCAGATGGTGCTAACACATTTTAGCAATACGAATGACATTGAACGACTATACCGTTTAAACGATGGTCATTTACAAGTTAAAATTCATTTGTATTCTTATGATATACCGTTTGGTCGAGGATATTTAAATTTGGTATGCATGGGAATTATTTACAGATGAAATACTAGAGTTATAGCTAATACATTCTTTTTTTTTTAATTTTGGGGCAGTCCACCAAGGCTTAAAGCATAAGTAGTGTAAGTGCTAACGTACTCTGGGTGTCTTAAGATTTAGATGTTTGGAGGGGGAGGAAAAATCTCTGCTTGCAGTAAACTTCAGAGTATCACACTTTAGGGATGAATTAAAAAACAAAGAGTAATTGGTGGCTTCTTCAAATATACTGGGATGCATAAGAGTCGTACTCTCTGTTGGAAGCTTTTAGGAAATAAATTACATTGGGTACTTTCTCAAAGCTATAGCCATTAAAATACCTATAAAACCCTAAATAGTTATATATATATATATATATATATATATATATATATATATATATATATATATATATATATATATATATATATATATATATATATATATATATATATATATATATGTATATACTGCCAAGATTGCCTCAGGTACTGAAATTTTGGTACAGAGTTTTTTTTTATTTTGGCTGTTTTATTATTTCATTATTTTGCTTTTAAAGGATGTTCTTCCTCTTCTTCTTCCCTCAGCCTCATGGGCTTTGTGTGCCTAATCTCCCATTGTCTTTTATATCAATCCTCCCATTAGTCTTGTTCCTTCTACAAGTCGATATAACCCCGAGACTGGTTGGTTGATATATTCCTGTGAGCTCATTTCCGGTTGCCCAAATAATGCCTGTCTTTTGCGATTCAATGCTTCACATTCGCACAGGATATGGTAGGCTGTTTCTTCCCCCTCGTCGCATATTCCGCAACTTGGGTCCCCATTGTATAAGGCTATCTTGTGTAGGTGTCCTCTTAGGTTATCATGCCCTGTTAGCAACCCTACTGTTATGCAAAGTCTTTTCCTACTTTGTTTGAGTAGTTCTTCCTTCGTTCTTTTGGATGGGCCTCTTATGAAGCTTTTTCCATGTCTTATTCTACTGAGGTTCCCTCAGTATTCTTCGTGTTTGTTTCGGATCCATTCCCTGGTTTGCCCTCGTGCTGTGGTTTTGGTCACTCCAAGGGCTCCAAAGTATAGTGTGGATAATTCCTGTCTCGCTAGCTCATCCGCTTTTTCGTTGCCTTCTATCCCCGAATGTCCTGGTACCCACAAGAGAGTTACTCTGTTGCGTTCTCCCAGGACTTGCAGTTTTTTTTTGGCATTCCCATGACAGCTTGGACATTACCCTGAGGTTTACTAGTTCCCCTAGTGACGCATGGATGTCTGTTGTTATGCAGATCTGCTTGTTTTTATAAGCCCTCCTGTTTTGCATAGTGCAGTAAAGCATATATTTCCGTTTAAAATACGGAACTGTGTGTTCCTAGTGGAATGGAGAATTGTAAATTTCTCATTTCACTGTACACGCCCGCACCAGTTCCCTGCTCGGTTGTCGGGGAGATCGGGCTGCTGCCACTCACTTCGATCTGGAATTTTTACCTCGAAGTTTTTGTTGAATGGGTATTGGGGAATCATCTGGTCTGTTCTCTCGTCCAGGATGTTGTAGCCAACCTGACTTTTTATATTGTTGTGTCCCAAACTAGCGTAGACACCAGTTGGTTTCTGTTGCAGTCGGAAGTAGCTCATTCTTGCCTCTCCCATCACTATAACGTTAAGTGGTGGAAGGTCTAGAGACACTCCATGGCTGCTGTTGGGATTGTTTTAGTTGCTCCTGTTGTAGCTAAGCAAGCAAGTCTCTGTACCTTGGCCAGTTCTGTAACAGCAGTTCTTTGTCGCATTTTTGTCCACCATACCAGTGATGGTGGTGGTAAAGGATGTTGGTCGGATAGTTGTTAATTTGTTTGTATATTTAAGTGTCATTTAAGAGAAGTTCCATTTTGTTATCATTGTCAACTGCGTCCATAGTAACGATTTTATTTGATTTGTCGGTTCTTAATATTTTTAAATTTGTGGTTTGTTTTAGAAATGTGGTAGTTCTTTTAATTATGGTGCATAGTTCTTTTATGACAGTGTCGTTTTGTGTTTAAGTTTTGAATGTAATTTATTTTTATGACTTGTTAACATATTACAACAACTGGCTACAATTTTATCTTTTATTTTGTTTGGAGTTTACTAATAGAAATTGCAATATGTTTTCTTTGGGATTATTCGCCTTAAAATTTCTTAGAAAATGGGACCACTTTGGTCTAGGTCCTGGGGTATAACGAACTGGGCCTGCTTAGCCCTATTGACCCCTATGAACTTGCAGATCGCCCGCAACAAAAAAAAAAAAGAAAAATTTCTAAAAAGACCCAAAAAATTCAGAACACTAATCTACGTTTTGGTGGCAAGTCGGCTACCGTTGTCAAGATAGAAAATTAAAAAAGAAATTTAAACTAAATTTTAAGTAATTTTGGAAATGCTGAGTGCTTTTTACTATTTATGACGTTTTGTCATAAATAGTAAAAAGTTTGTCGTAGATTCTTACATAAAATCAAATTAACTTTAAATTCTACATATTTTTATACAAAGTTTACAAACAAATCAAAGAATGTGCGTGTGTGCAATGAGATCTTCAGTTACCAGCGTAGTAGCACAAATGGTTTTAGAAGAACTAGAAAATCTTGTTGTCTAATCTTGATATTTCACTACCAACTTTTTTTGATACGTTGACTGTATTACTGCAGTTTTCTTGATTTGTTTAATTTATTCCATGATAATATATTTATATATATATATATATATATATATATATATATATATATATATATATATATATATATATATATATATATATATATATATATATATATATATATATATATATATATATATATTTCTGACAACATTAAAACGAAAAAAAGTTAATAACCTTAAATAATTATGTAAAAATATCGATTAAAATATATGTTTTTGAAAATACCGGGTGTTCCATAGAAACAAACATTTATTCTCACTACACCACTGAATTCTACGAAAAAGTGCCTACTAACATCAGTTTTTACTTTTAAATGCATTTCGCCGAGTATGTCAAAAACGAAGAGTGCCATGAAAAGTATTTTGGTGTCATCTTTAGTTTCATCAAAAAGTTGTGACACTTAGCAAAATCGCTTGTCTCTTTCTCTAATAATAACAGAAATACCCTGCAATTACAACGATATCCGAACAACCTGTACATACGTCTACCAGAGATGGAGAGTTACTAACAGATACAGTGTGTTTTTTTATATAAATGGACTAAAATTTATATTACCTCTATTTTTATTACCATTTAACCTAATCATTTTAAATTTTGGAGTACCATACAGTTGTATTTAGCCTTTTTAGAAATCCAGGATATAAAAATCCAGGTGCGGACTGAAAAAATTGCATAAAAATTATTTTGAAAAAACCAACATCATAAACAAATTTTTACGAAATGTTAGGATGTTTTAAGTCCCCATTAGTAAAGTACTGCAAAATAGTACTAAAATGTTTTTAAGCACAAGTACACAAGTTGAGCAGAAAAATATTTTTATGAAAAAAAATTTAAATGGTCCGGCCTAAAATTGTATCTCTTTTATTTCTACATTTCCTAACATAATATAAATTAACTTTTAGGGTTTTGTACATCCACCTGGCCATATGGAATTGCATACAAACATGTCACCTTGTCAGAAGTTTAGGATGGAAGAAAAAAATCCGGGTCCGGCCTGAAAAATTAGATAAAAGTAATTTTTAAAAAACAACACTCTGTATAAACATTTTAAACATCTTAGTAGGGCACTGAATTTATAATTAAGATTTAAAATTTTCAAATATCATCATTAATTATGCCATGTAAAACTTACTTAATACCCACATTGCTTTGATCCTAAATAACAAATCAATTAATCAAATGATTTTAAAGGAAAAACTAAAATGGTTTACTACTAGCTATACCATGGATATAAAATAAAAATTCATAATTCATTAGTACTACTTAGTTCTTAGTATAACTGGGTGGTCTCACTGGTCTATAATCATTAAACCATAAAATAAAATTAAATAAACTACTAGATGCGTTAACATGTTCAAATGGCAAAAAGGGCAATATATAAATTATAAGCAATTAACTTGGTCATCAAAACTGCGTATGGGAAAGATTATCAACAGTAAATACGTAAAAAGGAACAAGAGCCGTCATCATACCGTCGCTTTTTCCAACAAAACATCTCGATTTGCTGAAAAATCTCTCGACATGGTATTTTTAATTACGGCTATAAAAATGTTCTACTTAAAATTGCATGGTGTCCCATAATATGAGGGCAATCTCTTAGAATCTAATAGAAAACCTAAAAATATTATGACAAGTTCCCATAAACTTTTTTCCTATGACCCTCCCCTATGGAGATACAGGTACATAACGGACGCCCATTAAATCATATTTTGCTTATTTAGTTTGCCAGGGACGGACTAGCTCTGACACAATAATGGTAATTTTTTTAACACCCTGTATGATAAAGGCTCAACACTAATATTTTTGAAAAGCTTTAACCTTAAACTTAAAAAAAGGTATTCTTGATTGACATTGATAAAAACAACTGTTTACGAAAAATGAATTATCATGGTTGGTATTTTTTTTACATTATACAGGGTGTTTTCTAATTGTACGTCAATGTTTAAGGAGGCAATTTTTGGGTTCATTTTAAAAAGAAAACTTTATATGAACGTATGTCCTAAACGTCTTAACTTTTGAGATACAGGGTGGTAAAATTTTCAAAAATAAATCATTTATTATTAATATCTGTAATACCACTTTAGATATTTTAATGAAATTTGGCATAAATGTACTATGTATCAAGAAGCATTTTTTAGTGTACCATATTTTTTTCATTTCCACCAGTGGCGTTCGTACAGAATGTGACCTGCCTATTTTGGCAAATAAAAAAAATATGGTACACTAAAAAATGCTTCTTGATACGTAGTACATGTATGCCAAATTTCATTAAAATCCCCAAAATGGTATTACAGATATTAATAATAAATAATTTATTTTTGAAAATTTTACCACTCTGTATCTCAAAAGTTAAGACGTTTAGGACAAATGTTCATATGAAGTTTTCTTTTTAAAATGGACCCAAAAATTGACTCCTTAAATATTGACTTACAATTACAAAACACCCTGTATAAAGTGAAAAAAATTACCAACCATAATATTTTATTTCTCGTAAACAGTTTTTATATATGTCAATCAAGAATACATTTTTCTTTAGTTTAAGGTTAAAGCTATCCAAAAATAATATTGTTAAGCCTTTATCATACAGGGTGTTAAAAAAATTGCTATTATTGTGTCAGAGCTAGTCCGTCCCTGGCAAACTAAATAAGCTAAATATGATATAATGTACTTATTTTAAGAAGACTTATCCAGTAACCATCATTTTAAAAAAATATTAAATTACGCCTAGTATTTTAAAAGTTATTTAAACAAAAACGATTTCCAGGGGCGTCCGTTATGTACCTGTATCTCCGTAGGAAAGGCTCGTAGGAAAAAAGTTTATGGGAACTTGTCATAATATTTTTAGGTTTTCTAGTAGATTCTGATTGCCCACATATTCTGGGACACCCTGTATATGTAAGCATCAGTTCGATTTGGATATGTTTGCTTTTAATTTGGTAAAATAAAGAATATAATTAATATAAATTCTGTTGTAGTTAGCTTTGTGGATATTGTCAAAAATGTATGTTTAATCGAAAATATTGCAGTTTTAAAATAAACAAAAAAATTGAGACAAATTTTTTGCCCTGACTTTAAATATATTATCCAAATTTAGTAAAAGGAATATTTAAGATATTAAAATAAAAATTTGGAATAACATTTAAAAATATCTTAAAACATGTAAATTAAAGTGGATGACTTGCTGACGTTGATGTCAAATAAAGTTTAGATATAAGAGCTAAAGATAAAAAAAATGACTTTAAAGAGAGATGCAGGGTTTTTATAGATGGTAGTTTTATGTGTCTAAAGTTTAGCAATATGATAGAGGCTCGCATTTAGAAGGATCTGGAATGGTTAATTTGTTTACCTGTTTTTTATATTGAGACAGTCCACGAAGGCTGATGCCTAAGTACTAACGTACCGTGGGTGCCTTAAGTGTGGTGAGAGGGAGTTTGTTCACACGGGACTTAAATATTTGGAGATTGAGAGGAGAAGGAAAAACTTCTGCGGGCAGCAGGTTCCATAGTCTGGACACCGATCTTCTGCGACTACGCTTGCAAATGCTGGTGTAATATCACAAATCTCAAATGTTACGGCGGCTGGCTGTCAAAAAAAGTTTCTAACGGGTACGTAGAAGGATCCAATAAAAACAAAAAAGATATAGCCGGCAAAGTTTTAAAATCTTCAAACGGTACAGCAACAAACGTTACCTCTGGCGATGTCGTCCTAACTTCCCACGCAAGAATTAAATACTTTCGTTCCCGCTTCTCCAAATCCAAGAACAAGTATTTTTCAAAGAATTGAGTATAGAGCTGAAAATGAGTATATAGTGCTGAACTGATTTCTGGGCATGTGTCTTCTCAATCTCGAACACCGGAAAATCAACGGCACCAACAATTACAGATCCTGCCGATGCCATCAGAAAACCAAGTGGCCTCTGCTATAAATTTAACTGCAAATAATTGTAATTTAACCACTAATTACAATGTGAATTAATCTTAATTTACCCAATTAGAATTAGTGTTGGTAAAAAGATGAAGTGCAAATAATTTTAATTTTACTACTAATTTTAATAATAATAAAATTTAAATTACCTAAACAAAATTATTGTTGTTAAAAAAAATGACTATTTTTTAAATTTTTGTTTTTCGCTTGTGGAAGAAACATTGTTCCTAAAGCTCGTGAAAAATCTTTTTCCGCACTCTACTGCTTTGACCGGACTCTTGGGTCGTTTGGTCAACAAGTGCGGAAAAAGTAGATTTTCCACACTTGTTAGGAAAATATATAGCTATTATAGTGTTTGACTATACAGCAACAAACAATAAAAATGGTTAACAGATTTTTAAAAAACGTGAGAAAATTCAGTATTTTTTAAAAAAATTTGACGCTTTCTACCGGCTGAATGAAGCAATTTCACATATAACTAACTGGGTTTAAATCAAGTTTAAATCGACCAATTTTGACGTTTAATATGCGTCTATCATTTATAAACAAAATTATTTAAAAAATTACGTGTCTGTTTCTAATTTTTAGCTAAAGCTTTTATATCTCTAGTAGTCTGTATTTCTGAAGCAGAGTCGTTTAATTTATCTTATCCGAATTTTAAAAAATGTGCAAAAATCAAATGTAACGTTACACGAAGGTCAAATTTAATTCTAATGATTAAGCTGCCAATGATGTCGGAACGATTTAATGTATATCACCAAAAAAAACCAAGTGACCGACATAAAAGAAAGTATTAAATTTAATAACATTCAATTAGAGTAAAAAATCCCTCATAAAAAACCATGCATAACTACACATTCGGGGCCAATCCCGCTAACATATCGGTATTTTTTAAATATACGGTATGTTACAAATATGAAGTCAGGTGCGCCGAAACTTTCACATTATGTGTATGTGAAGAAAAATTGTAGAAAAAGATTTGTACACAAGAAAATATTATTTGTATTGTTTTCCCATTTTACCCCATAAGAGGTAAAAAAAGTTAATATATATCCACCATATATTGCGAACAATATTGCTGATTTTTTTTGGTGCTCTCCACGAAAAATCGGATTTTCAAAAGCAAATCGTCTATTTGCATTTTTTTCGTGAAATCGATCAAATTTTATCATCAAATTTCAAATTTTGCAAAAATATCTGCATTTTTCTTAAAGTTAGAGGCATCTGAAATATTTGCGTAAGAAAATTGTTGAGTGAATAAATTTCAACTAGCTATGGTTTTTAGAAAAATATAGAAAATTTTGCAAAATCTGAGATTTGATAATAAAATTAAATTGAATTTACGAATTATATACAAATAGAAGATTTGCTTTTAAAATTTTTTCTTTGGTGGGCACCCAAGAAAATAAACTTTTTTTCGCAAATTCCAGAATAAAAATTTACTTTACCAAAGTGTTCCCATTACGGCCAATAGCATCTGGTTTATATTTGGTGTGGGTACCATGTCTCACTTTTTAGAAATTAGGAATTTAAAAATTCTAGATCCGCATTGCTTCAGCTCGATTTTCACTTTGACCAACACAAGCTTTAAAATATTTCTTTTATTTAAAAAAAATCAATTATTGTAAATATTTTTTGATTTTCCAGAAGTAGCATCATCTGTGTCTTGTGGTATTTTATTTTGAATGTTACCAGAATCTAAAATTCCACCAAATACATCTTTAATAATCTAAACTTTACACACCTTTTGAAATAAACCTTAAATCAGTTCAAAGCTTTAACCTAACACTTCCTTTTTTCAAGTTAGGAACATCTTTTATTCTTTTGTAACCATGGGACTTACTGTAGGTTCTAGGGTTACTGTAGAGATTGTTTATTTGGCTTGGTTGGTTGGTTTAAGCGGGGTTATTCGCGTGCGCATATAATGTGGCTTAAAATCACCTTTAGATCTGCTATCAAATTTATATGCTGTATTTACCGCTCTTCTCACAATTCCTGCATTAAGTTTTTCCACGTTCTTTTATTTGTTCAAAAGTTAATTATACCTATTATTTTGAGGTTTTTTTTTCGACAAAGCCTTCCACAATCCCTTTAAAATAACTTTACAAATAACCAAAACAATTTAACAGAATATTATGGCCTATATTTTTTTTTAACAAAAAGAACCCGAAACCTTCAAAATTTAAACCATGTCTTAGTAAATCTTGTGATAAAGCTAGACTTCTTAAATTGACAAGCTCTTTCTGTTTTTCTGTTTTTCATAACAATATATCATACAATATTATCTAAAGTCTAAGTGCACATTTCATTCACCTTAAAAAACAAATAAAAAATTTATTTACTTCCAAATGTTAAAATATTTGTAAACCACAAAATCATGACAGATAGTACAGATTTCGTCATAAAAAATATATAGTAGATTTTCTTTCAGTTGGTTCACATAACTTGCACCACGTGCTAATTGGTTGGCGTAGAAAGGTTATTCTTCTTTCTATCTCGCACGGTTGTTTTTACCCCCAAGCGGTAAGACGCCTCTAGTTGGTATATGCTCAAAGGGTCCTATAGTTTAGCCGACGTATGAGTTACAGTCATTCCACAATAATTCGTTGGTTTCTCGTTTTACCTGTTACTGTTAGTCGTAAAACTCAATAAACTTTGGGCTCCCGCATGAAGATCCTGACTTAAAATTTCCTTTATTTATTATTGTACCTACTTTTTGGTATATTATGTGGGTTAAAGGCAAATTGCGGGTGTTCAATATAAAGCAGAGACTTTTCATTTTAGTGTGTCAGTCGTTTGAAGGTTGTCAAGGTATTTTCGTGTGTGTTAAAGGGCATCCAAAATAGCTAACCTAAACTATTGATATTTGTAGGTAATCAGGACCTGTACTCTTTCAAAAGGTGCTGTGCCTACACAATAGATATTTGTCAGGCAACTTATTTATGGCTAAGTTTTACGAACAAAGATATTTGTCAGGCAACTATATATTATGGCTAAGTTTTATACAAAATGAGGTACATGATCCTTTTATTTTGCGGTCGAGAAATCAACAAATTATTGTGGAATGTACCATACCACAATGTGCATGAAATTACATAAATAGGCTTCCCGATTTAGTATGAATAACTGTATTTACATAGTTTCATGAAAATGTGGTAACACACGCATTAACAAAACTAAGGAACTATATAAAAGACCAATGGAAGTACGTATTAAAGAACATCGAAAATGCACAACGAAGGACTTTATATGAGGTTCACAGCTACACAAAAAATAAAAAAGTCGTGATTCTGAGTAGTCACATTGATATCCTTATGTATTTTTCGACGATGAATTTGAATCCTTGGTCAGAATTTTTCCAGGACCCTTAGATTTTGCCCCAGCACCCCCAAGAGTCAAATTTCTAGATTCTATGAAAATTTTAAATAAATATCTTCGAAGTCAGAATTTACCTATTATCCATATATTTCACCCCAGCAGCCCTCTAGAAGCACCCAAAGCGAAAATTCAAAGTGAGAACGAATATAAGGTCAGAATTTACCTATTGCCCATGCTTTAGACATGTTTTAATTTAAATTCAGCAAGTTTTAAAACCACTGGATATACCGGGTGTTTCTCAAAAGTGGTTCCCCTCTATAACTTTTTTATTTTTTTAAGTGGGAAAATGAAATTTGGCTCATCAATATGTGACCTAAAAATGCATTGAATGACGTGTTCAATTGTTTCTGACGATTTCCGGTTTTACCGGAAATGACCTCAACTTTTGAATTTTAAATGGAACACCCTGTATTTTTTTACCTATTTGATAGAAAATGACATTCTAAATACAATGACACCCCATATGTCAACTTTTGACATTTTTCTTTAAAAATATTTAATTTTTGAAAATTCAATCTAGAATGCCATGACGTCGTTAAAACAACCAATTTTAAGTCAAGGAGGAGTGAAAAAATAGTTTTAATTATCTGACGTATTTTATGTCTCTTCCAGAAAGGTAAAAAGATTTTAAAATTTTGTTTCTAGACATAACTCATTTTTTTAAAATGGAACGATGGTGGCTCGTTGGCATATTCGAAAAGTGCTTTTTTTTTGAATAATTTGATTCCCCACACTTGATATTTGGTGTTAAATCAACACTAAAGAAGCTAAAAAATAGGCTTAGTAGTTGTTGCTTATAAGAATAATAATTATTATATTATTATTATTATTTAATTATTATATTTATAGGTATTTAAATCAAAATGCCTTATTAATAAATACAGCAATAACTTTAAATAACTAACTCGCATTTAATTATTAAACTATGTAACAGCATTGTTTACCATTAACGTTTTTGTTTATTTCCAAGCCTACTTGACAAAATTGCCGAAATGCATATGTTTTTTATTTGAATGCCACGGCCCGGAAAATATTAATAATTTTATAAGTAACAACTACTCTGATGCCTATTTTTTGTTTTTTTTTAGAGTTGATTTAACTTAAAGTATTAAACGTGGGGTATCAAATTATTCACAAAAAAATGCTCTTTTTAAATATGCCAACGAGCCACTATCGTTCCATTTGAAAAAATTGAGTTATGTCTAGAAATAAAATTTTGGAATCTTTTACCTTTCTGGAAAAGACATAAAATACGTCAGATAATTAAAACTATTTTTTCACACCTCCTTGACTCAAAATGGGTTGTTTTAACGACGTCATGGCACTCTAGATTGAATTTAAAAAAAAAAATATTTTTAAAGTAAAATGTCAAAAGTTGGCATATGGGTGTCATTGTATTTAGAATGTCATTTTCTATCGAATAGGTGAAAAAAATACAGGGTGTTCCATTTAAAATTCAAAAGTTGAGGTCATTTCCGGTGAAACCGGAAATCGTCAGAAACAATTGAATACGTCATTAAATGCATTTTTAGGTCATATATCGACACGCCAAATTTCATTTTCCCATCTTAAAAATAAAAAAGTTATAGGGGGAACCACCTTTGAGAAACACCCGGTATATTTTTAGAAGAAAAATGCTTATTTTGTCGATTAAATATTTTTGCACTATCTTCAACCCCAGGTATACTCTATTTTCAGCATTGGGTTAGATTTCTAGCTTAAGGCATGTTTAAATTTGGATATAGAAATTTCAAAACCCCCTGGATATACATTTTAAGAAGAAATTTTACCCTTTGGGGGGAAGATTGGGGGTTCCGAGGGGTTGCTGGGTGAAATACTTGGTGACTTTATATTTGTTTTTGACAAACCAAAATATGTAGGATAACATATTTACTTTAAATTTTTATAGATTGTGAAATTTTGTCCCTTTGGGGGATTCTAGGAGGCTGGTGGGGTGAAATATGTAGTAGGTTATAGGTCAATTCATTTTTAGCCTACCAAAAAACACAGGATAAGATATTTATTTTAAATTTTCATAGAGTCTAGAAATTTGACCCTTTAAGGGGTGTTCTGACCTCGGATTCGAATTCAGCGTCCAAAAATACATATGGATATCAATGTCAGTACCCAGAATCATGACTTTTTTTGGTGTAGCTGTAATGTTATTACCTGTCTGGAAAATAACATTTGACCTTAACAACTCTTTTTCTTAAATCCGTTCTATTTTTACAAAAAAAGACGCTTTCTTCTACGCACAATTAAACAAATAGTTTAAGATGTCAATTTTTCTTTGAATAATATGCCTGCGTATAATACAAATAATTTGTATATTTTTTCGTACCTTGCATCCTTATGCACACCACTGTAAAGCACTGCTGCGGTTACTTACCTTTACACACTCATCTTTTCCACAAAAATTACTAAATAAACATGTTATTTAGGCAATTACCGGCAAAGTAAGACGAACATTTTTTACATACACGAAATTGTTACAGTCAGCCCGGTAACTTCGAAAACCAATTTAAAAATCTAAAACGCTTATAATTTGGCGCTAATTTTCTTCACCGGACGTGCGAGTATGTGCCAAGATTGATTAGAAAAGTATGGGCTTATGGGTGCTAAGATTTTATGATGCTTGGCGAGTTTCGGAATTTAGATAAAGAAGTAATTAATCACGATGTAATAACAGTGGGTCGAACTAGCTGTTAACAACCGTTTAATGTTTCTTTCGTATAATTGCATAGGTAAAATACTATAATAAATCCGTAATTATTTCCTTAATGATGTGTTGGGGTAAACAACAAGATAATTTTTGGTAACAGTATTTTTTTTTAAATTATTTAACCAATTATTTCTATATAGCCCAATAAAGCTTTAATATAAAATCATAAATAACCTCTTTTGTCAAAAATACAGGCATCTAAAAAGAACTTGAATACTTTGTTTCAAGAGGGTCTGTGGTATTTTTGGAAATAGCTAGGACTAAGTATTCCAATCCAATCCATGGCTCTACAACCCGGGGTGGGTCTTGGCCACCTCAACAATTCTCCTCCATTCTTTCCGATCCTGAGTGATTTCTTCCCATTTGACCACCCCCAGGGTTTAAAGGTCCTTGCGGATATTATCCAGCCACCGAAGTTTTGAGCGCCCATGTGGTCTTTCGTTGTTAGGGGCTTCTTCCCAGACCATTTTAATTAGCCTTGAGTCATTACTCCTCTGGACATGTTCCAGCCATCTTAATCTGTTTGACTTGATTTCTTGTACTATACTTGGACTATTATATAGTTCATATACCCGTTGTTCGTGCGCAATCTATACCGCAACGTTTGTTGATCCTAGACTGCTTCAAATATTTTTCCAAGAATCTTTCTTTCAAAACGATTAAGTAGTAACGTGTCTTGTATGGTAAAAATCGAACGCTGTTAGAACAACACCGATACGTCACGGTTTTATATCAGTTTGCCATATGAGACCGTGACGTATCGGTGTTGTTCTTACAGCGTTCGATCTCTATTAGTCCATGTTTCGCTAGCATAAGTTAAAACTGGTCTTATAATAGTTTTATAATATTTATTTTTGTTTGTAGTAGTGAGCGATCTCCTGGTCAGTCTCGGAATTTGGTTTGGTATACCGATGGATCAAAGACTGACAATGGAGCCGGCGCAGGAATACATGGTATGACCCCCAGGTTTAATGCTTATGCTTCCCTGGGGAAAATATGCCACTATTTTCTAGGCGGAAATATATGCCATTGAACTTTGTCTGCGAGAGAACTTGAGGAGGAGATATAAGGGCAGGGACATTACTGTCTTCTCTGATAGTCAAGCGTCCATAAAAGCTTTGGCATCCCAACAAGTCAACTCAAGGTTGGTTTGGAACTGTCTGCAATGCCTCCTAAACCTGGCTAACCACAACAGAGTTACACTTTCCTGGGTGCCAGGACACAGGGGAATACAGGGCAATGAAAATGCAGACTCCCTGGCCAGGCGAGCCTCCGCAGCAATGTTTGTGGGTCCTGAACCTGTTTTTGGAATACCAAAAGCCTCGGTTAAAATAATACTCAGAAAAATCAATTAAGTTGAAACAAAAGAAATGCGATATAAATTTGAAGTTTTTCTAATGGGATACCTTATTTATTGGTTACTTTTTTGAAAGCATCTCATTTTTTCCAAATGTTTTAATAAAGAGGATTTTATGTTTATTTAAGTAACAACAGATATGAGAAATTTGCGACTTAAATTTGGAAATCGAAAAAGGTAACAATAAATACCTAAAATGCCAAAAGACAAAAAGTCAATTTTCTTTCAAAGTCTAGCGTTAAATGCTGGTTAAAATAACATATGTATTTCCTGAAAGGTAGTGCTCATGTCATCAAACAGTTTTATATATGTAGTGAGAATCCAAAAGATATTATTAATACTATTATGGATTTTAACCCAATATTGACTTTTGTGTTCTGGTATTTCAGGTATTTATTGTCACCTTTCTCAATTGTTTACTTTAAATCGTAAATCTTAAATGAATTAAATTGACTCATCAATAAATAAAAGGTCTCCTTAAGCAAAAGTTAGATATCCTTTTTTTAGCTTCGACAATGGCATTTAACCATCCCGAAGAAACATAAAATCTTTTATTAGGTACTTTGAGTTTCTAAATACCAATTTGTATTAATAGTATTTTATTTACATCATCAACATAATAAATTTGCAATTATCTGCTGTTGCACACACCTTAAAATAGAGCTTAATACTTATTCTACCCGTTATAATATATTGAACTGACTTAAAGTAACATTTATGCTGTCAATGTAGCAGTGCTAAAATTAGATATAAACGTTTAAAATGCCTTAATTTATGAGGTAAAGTCGTTAAAATACAAATTGACTATAACTGGAGGTTAAATATTCATAATAAAACACCGACAGTCATAAAGCATAAAACTACCACTTAAAATGACAACAAACCGTTACATGTCGGTTTATGATAAATACAAATTTCTACTTATTGCTTTCTGAAAACCTTTCATCTTTCACCTATTAGTTGATCCTTGGGTATTCAATTTTTTTAAGACACCAATATAGGTAATTACGATATTTGTAAACAGTGGCGAAGCTTAGGAGTAGACAAGGTGGACAATGTACACCCAAATAAATAATATTTTTATTATTAAAATACAGTGAATTAATAATTTAAGCGAAAACATATAAAAGAAATTAATAGAGCATGCATACAGTAAAAAAACTCTCCTCAGTAGACAAATTTAAATATGCTTACCCGAATTGTACGTGTTATTTCATAACTTTTTTATTATAGGTTAATAGGTATTAATTCTACTTATTATAAAAATTTAGCGCATTTAAGCACCTGTTTACTGTGAAAATACTACTTTAATTTTGTCTCTTAGCGATTCGTAACTTGTGTTCTTAGTAAACAAGGTAAAAAAAAACATACTCACATGAAATATTTAAAATCTTATTTACAGGGTGTTCTATGTTTCGGTCCAAAATCAGAAAATTTCTAATTGAAAAATCTCACTTTTTTCAAATGGAACACCCTATATATTTTACTGTCATCTTACAGCTCGTCAAAAATTCTTCAAGTTTTGTAAAGGATATTCTATCCTTATTTCTAATAGTTTTCGAAATATTTTCGTTTTTCCGGATTTTCTGTTCTCGTTAGAGAATTTTTTTTAATGGAGTCAAGTAGAAATGGAAAGCAATAGCCTAAAGGCGGGTTATATTATTGTCAGTAACCAACATCTAACTGAGGGGTAACTGAGTACTGCGAAATTCGTCTTAAAAGCTGATCTTTACTACATGAAGTTGAATGTTCCACACTGCCGGTTGAATTAAAACGTTCCATTAAATTTTGAAAACTCCGAGGATTAGGTGTTCGCCGCTCTGGATAATTCCTCTGCAAAATAATCTTTTCAGCCAAAAAACAATTTTTCATCTGCTGCGCCCAAAACATAAATCATACAATTGTTCTTCTTTGAAAAATTCATTTTAAGTATAAGTAACCCAACATTAAACTACAGTAAAAACGCCTAACTTTAAAACTGATCTAATTTAATTGATAATGTCATCCAGTATTAGTGACATTATTTTCATTTGTTTTCCATGGCCACTGGGATATATTGACAAAAGATTCTCGAACGAGAACAGAAAATCAGCAAAAATGAAAATATTTCGAAAACTATTAGGAATAAGGATAAAATATCCTTTACAAAACTTAAAGAATTTTTGACGAGCGGTAAGATGGCAGTAAAATATATGGGGTGTTTCATTTGAAAAAAGTAAGATTTTTCAATTAGAAATTTTCTGATTTTGGACCGAAACAGAGAACACCCTGTAAATAAGATTTTAAATATTTCATGTGAATATGTTTCTTTTAACCTTGTTTACTAAGAACACAAGTTACGAATCGCTTAGAGACAAAATTAAAGTAGTATTTTCACAGTAAACAGGTGCTTAAATGCGCTAAATTTTCATAATAAATCGAATTATCTCGAAAACTATATCTTGTTCGTGTATAAAACCTATAATAAAAAAGTTATGAAATTACACGTAAAATTCAAAAATAAATTTAAATACAGAGTGTTCAATTTTAAAAAATCTAACTTTGTTGCATCCTACTTTTTTGGCGCACCCTGTATAAATGAAAATATTTTTTAAATATACAGAATATTCCACCATACTTTACTACAAAAGCCCATTTTCAACACATTTTATCTTCAAGGCATAAAGCTACTCCGCGCAATCGTTGACTCACCCGGTATATACCAAAGTATATAAGGTATGGCTCATCTGAATGTTGCTCATGTGGATCAAGGATGCCATTATAGCCCAGTCTGTGGGTAAAAATAAGGGCTAGTTATGACATTAATTTGTAACAGGTTAAAAGATGTTAGAAGTTGTAAAGGGTGATTATCTGAATATGACTATATAGTTTTAGACTCGAAAAAAGTGTGCAGAGGTGGGGGGTGGAGGGTTAAAAGTGATAAAAACGTGTTTTTCGCTTCTGCAAGCGCCATTGTTAATTTTAGAGGACTACGTTCATAATGTTTTTTTAGGTATTAAAAAAACCTATAATTTGAGCCCGGCTAAAATTGATTTGGTCCATTTGTTTATGAAAAAATTCAAAAAAAAAACGTTCAAAATAGCCATTTTTTAAAATGTTGATGCCCATTTTTTATTCATTTCTGTCATTGCAAAACATATATTTTTTAATTTTTAATTAAATGAGAGGTTCTAAAGCATGATCGAAGAATTTTTTGCTAAGATAATTGAGTTTTACTGATTTTACAGCCCTAATCTAGTAGGCTGTAGCTCTTTTGTTTATAAATATTTTAGGTATTACAAACTGTCTTTTGCTTTTTCAAGACTTATATTTTACTAATTTTGATCAACGAAATAAAAAAAATAATATTAAGTCCCTTGTTTTGAGCCTTGTAAAAAAGGTATTTTTTGTCAATAACCAATAGGACCCGGGGCGCCCCCTGCATAAGTTAAGAATTTTAAACCAAGAAATATGGAAAGCTGGCTTCAAAATAAATATTTTTGAAAAAAAGGAGTTATTTTATTTATTTTAATTCCAAATTATTTAAAATTTGCATTAAACATTCAAAAATAAAAAAATATGTATTTTTAATTTTTTCCAGAAGCATACCTTAAAAAAATCCTAAAAATTCGGTTATTTGATTATAACCCGAAAAATATTGCATTTAGACGAAAAAATTATATTACTTAAATTAAAGGTCTTGTAAAAATACATAGTTTATGTCCAATTAAGTTTTGTGTATCGGTAATAGTTTTTAAGATATTGACGCTTAACATTTAAAAAAATCGTTAATATCTGAAATTATGCCTTTTCTTGATTATTTGCTGTTTTACCTCCAATTTTTACTTACTTTTTTTTTCAAAAATATTTGTTTTGAAGCCAGCTTTCCATATTTCTTGGTTTACAATTCTTAACTTATGCAGGGGGCGCTCCGGCTTCTATTCTTTATCAACAAAAAAGTACCTTTTTTCAAGGCTCAAAACGAAGGACTTAATATTATTTTTTTTTATTTTGTTGATCTAAATTAGTAAAATATAAGTCTTAAAAAAGCAAAAGACAGTTTGTAACACCTAAAATATTTATAAACAAAAAAGATATAGCCTACTAGGGCTCTAAAATCAGTAAAACTCAATTATCTTAGCAAAAATTATCCGATCATGCTTTAAATCTCATTTAATTAAAAATTAAAAACCTATGTTTTGCAATGACAGAAATGGAAAAAAAGTATTTTTGCAATAATTATCAACATTTCAAAAAATGTATTTTTAAGGGTTTTTTTTTGCATTTTTTATAAACAAATGGACCAAATCAATTTAGCCGGGCTCAAATTATAGGTTTTTTAATACCTAAAAACATTTTGAACGTATTCCTCTAAAATTAACAATGGCGCTTGCAGGAGCGAAAAACACGTTTTTAGACTTTTAACCCTCCACCCCCCACCCCTGCACACTTTTTTCGAGTCTAAAACTATATAGTCATATTTAGGTAGTCACCCCCTACAACTTGTAATCAAGGCCGTAGCCAGTGGGGGGTCAGGGGGTCAGAACCCCCCGAAATTTTCACAAAATAAAAAAACTATGAATACAAAGAAGTACTACCACAGATTTCTTAATATTATAATATTAAGAAATCTGTGCTACTACTATATAGTGAATAATTTTGGTAATGCTAGGTTTTGAGGCGGAAAACAAAACATTGAGTACAAACGCGTGCGGGCAGCGATGTTCAGTTTTAGTTTGAGAGTATCGTAGGTTGCAGCGCAAGGATCGCGGTTTTACAATCTGAGTTGCAGTATCTTTTAATATTATACAGGGTAACCCAACGAAAAGCTTGCATCCCTATTGTGACTCTCCTGGTATATTTTGAAAAAAACTTTCGGACACGTCAATTTTGATTTTTAGGGGGACGTCTCTTCATCTATAGCCGTACAATACAAGGTTGGTCCAAAAAGAAGTTATTGCGTTGTACTTTAGATTTTTAAATGGAAACCTCCATTTTTCTTTTTTTTTGATTTTCCAAAAACTTTATAACTTTTGTTAATAAAGTTTATACCTATCTTCAATCGTAGTAAAGCTATTTACAATTATAATAAAATTCCAGAAAATGTGATAATAAGGAAATATATCGTAAAAATATTAATCAATTAGTTTCCATAGTAACAAGACTTTAAAATTAAAAACAACCCTCCTAGAATTAAAAAAAAAACAAAAAGCAACCTACAGTCATACGCAAATTAAAGGTAAAGTAAAAATTAATTTTCTATTAAGCAGGTGGTAATAAATGCTGAAAGTGTTGTCCATTTACCTCCATGGAACAATAAATATTTTTTTCATATGTATTTCTCAAATTTTCAAGCATGTATGAAATTATTTTTCTACGTTCAGCCGTAATCCGCTCCCGAAGATCTTAAATAGAATCTAACTTCGTACTAAAATCTTTACTTTTCAAATACCCCCAAAGAAAGTAATCTAAAGAACTTAAGTCCGGAGATCTCGGCGATCACTCAATGGGGCCTCGTCTGCCGATCCATTGATTCGGGAAATGCGTGTCCAAAAACTATCGTACTGAAGCCACGTAGTGCGGTGGTGCACCATCTTGTTGGAAATAAAGATCATTTTCATTAGAATTAACGCTATTTTCTATTATTTCGGTAATTCGTGGTTCTATTGTATTTTCTAACATGTCCAAGTAAGTCTTGCCCGTCAAGTTTCTAGGAATAAAGGAAGGTCCTACAATATGATTTACGAAAATGCCGGCCCACACATTTATTTTTTCAGGAGATTTTGGTTGTACCTCTCGAAACAGATGCGGATTTGAGTCACTCCAATATCGACAATTATTTCTATTTACAGCACCACGTAAATAGACCGTACACTCATCCGAGAAACAAATATTAAATAACATGATTGCATTGTTGATTAAAAGTTGGGACACAATCGTCTTCATGAAGCTCATGGACAAGTTTTATCTTATACGGGTGAAATTAATTGTCTTTCAAAATTCTCTGTGCTGTTAAGCATGTAAATCCTAAAGAAGTAGCCAGTCCACGAGTGCCTTGGGTATCGTCAAGTGCTACGTGTTCCATCACTGATAATTCTGGGACTTCATTTCTAACTGGTCGATTTTTAAATGGCGATTACGGCGAATATTAGATAAAGATCCAGTTTCTTCAAATTTTCTCATTAATTAGCCACATACTCATCGTTAATATTTTTGTCTGAATGTAATGCATTAAAAAACCGGACAGTAGCTTTTGTAATGCCCCATTTTAATAATAGAGTATTATTATTTTTACCCCTTCTTGAACTGAATAAATTATTGTTTAATATTTATCAGAACTAGGTAAGTTTACAATTTGAAATCAAAGACAAAGTTTTCCTATGATATATGATGACACTGATGCTATATGTTTTCTTGATGGTATCCATGATTATTATTTTTAGCCATGCAATCGATTATTTTAAGTATTGAGTTAAGTTGGTCAAATTATAACATGAACTTAAATAACTTTACAACAATTAAAGATAGGTATAAACTTTATTAACAAAAGTTACTAAAAACGTCATAGAGAATCCAAAATTTTTAAAAAATTGGGGTTTCAATTTAAAAATCTTAAGTGTAATGCAACATCTTATTTTTGGACCACCCTGTATTGTACGGCTATAGATAAAAATGCTCCCCCATAGAAATCAAAATTGACGTGTCCGAGCGTCTTTCCCAAAATATACCAGGAGTCACAAATAAGGGTGCGACCTTTTCGTTGGGCCACCCTGTATGTAGTACCCCGAAAAGATCACCCAATTTTGCAGAGTCGATACCCCTGACACAAAAGGCTAACCCCCCCAAAAATTATTCCTGGCTACGGCTTTGCTTGTAACCCCTTTCAACCTGTTACAAATTAAAGTCATGAAAAATACATATATTATCCAAAACACTAAATACATTGACAATTTTTACTGCTATTGTAGGAGTATAGTGCAGAGTCTATCAATTCTTTGATATTATCAATGTAAATATAAAGTAGTGCCATCAATGCGGAACACTTTAATTTATAAGTAATAGAGCACTATTTTTTACTAAGAACGAAGAAAAATTACTTGTCTTTAAAGTGAATATATTTCTATGACTTAGGTTAACGTAATCACTATAGCTTTAAGTGACATGTATAGGTATTTCTCTGTAAACTGGGCAACTCACTGTCCCAGGCCAATAATAAAAAGCGAACTTGAGCTTTTAAAGAGAAGGATAAGTTAAGCTTAATCTCACATTTCCATGCAAAACACGGTGACAATATATTGATTTTTTAGGAAAAATATTTTTTTAAATCATAATAGGGGTTGATTTTTAAGAGCTGAAATATTTCAAATAATGTTTCAAAGAAACAAAATACTACTTTTTCAACTTATTTGAGTCAAATTTTACTCAACTTAAGCTTTAATGTATAGTTTTATAGGTTTTATCAATTAAGGGTAGTTTCCACCCCTAAATAATAAATACCAATGAAAAAAAAATAAGATACATATAAACTCTAAATGTACTAGTTCTACCAATGAAGAATCATATAAATTTAGTACTGACACTCAGATATAAACAATCAAATTTAATTTTCAATTATTGTTTATCTATTTTCTACCTTTTGTCATTATTGTTCTAGTTCGGTTACGCCCTAGTTTCCATCTAAGTCATTTAGTCTGTGAAAACACAAGTTTTAAAGAGCACTAAGTAGCGGCAAACACGCAGTACTTAGTGGTTATCTTGTTCCGTACATAAAACTCTTGTAATTGAAGAAATAAATGTTATTTTAAAAGCTCTCTCAAGCAGAAAATCCATAGAAATAAACCACCGATTTGCTTGTAATTGCATTACTAGTAAATAAACTAAACTACTTTTCTATATAACTGCAATTTCAATATTTCGTCTCAAAATATTTTAATTGCATAACTCCAAAACAAGTGAATTATTATTACAGCTCTACAAAAACAAAAAAAAAAAAAAAATCCCATTCGGATTTGACAAACTTACTATAAGTTTTTGAGGTCGCTGAAACTGGTTCTAAGCCCAGAATTGTGCCATTACGTCAGTTTTTTTTAATGGCGAAAACCTTGAATTAAGATTTGAGGTATGACCTAATGAATAGAATATCCTTAGAAAATTCTGAAAAAAATATACAGGGACTTTTAAACCTGCTTTATAGAATAAAAGAGCTACAGATGTGACCAGTGTGATCCTAACCTCAAATTCAGGTCTTAGATATAATTAAAAGATGAGATCAGTTCCTGTTTGACCTCCGATCAGTGAAGTGCTCGCGATAAAAAAACTACATAGTTTTTTCCGGGAAGGCGGCTGAAGGTGCTGTATCAACAGCTTTTACCATCGGGGATCAACTCAAGATTCCTATACCTGTTCCTTTCTAAGGCCCCACGCACGAGGGATTTTCCTAATGGCGGAAGATGGTTGCGGGCTCAGCAGGGAGGGGCAGTACTGACAGAAAACGGGTATGCGTGATACCAGAAGCAGTCCTTGGTCGGACCGCCATTGTTTGTGCCCTGCATCGATAATTTTTTTTGCTAAAAATTCAAATTTTGGAAAAGTTCGGAATTTCTGGGGGTTACAGAGCCCGACGATCCAGAAGTTCCACCTACACAGCTCGGAAAAGGGAAACCACGGCTAGAATCGGAAAGCTCACTTGCAACAACGCCATAAACAGAACAGTATCCAAAAGATGAGATGTCATTTAAAAATTTTAAAAAGATTCTTACGGGATGTTTCTGACACCCTGAACCAGATAAAAGTGCAAGGAATGTGATTAGTATGATCCTTATGGTCTAAGAGCTGGAGCCAAAAAATCATTGTCATCAGTAATATGGAGTTTCTTCCGTAAAACATGTTCATTTAGTATTGTTAATTATATTCCCGCACAGCCTGACAACCTATTGGATACAGGGGTAGCAGCAGGGTTGAAAGGCAAAATTTTGGGGAAAAATCTTCATCGAAAATATGCTTCAAAATTTTCCAGGTGTAGGTCTTAACCCCTTAGCTGAAATCCAAGGGGCTGACAGCTGGGTGGATACAAAGGTGGCGGATAAGGGTAAAGAGGTAAAAATTTTGGCAAAAATCGTCATCGATAATATGTCAGCCATTTTGACCACTTAAAGTTGAACCCCTAAAGGGGTCTAACCAAAAGGGCTGACAGTTAGGTGGATACCCAGGCAGTAAACGGGGTCAAATTATCACAAAAATAAATCATTTATTATTATTATCAGTAATACCACTTTAGATATTTTAATAAAATTTGGCATACATTTACTATGTAGCAAGAGGCATTTTTTAGTGTACTACATTTTTTTTATCCCACCAGTGGCGTTCGTAAAGAATTTGACCTGCTTATTTTGGCAAATATTGATGATACGTCACTGATTTCTCTTAAAATAAAAAATATTTTTGAAATCCCCAATAATTTTTAAGCAAAGTTGATCATTTGATTTTTTTCAATCAATCCGATGCACGATTTGTGCTTAAAAAAATAAAAACCATTTCTCTGCATGATCATAATCAGATTAGTAAACAGTATCACCCTGCAGAGAAATATCTAGATTTAATTTTTCTAGGTGAAAACCGTGCGTCGAACAAAAAAAATCAAGAGATCAAATCTGCTCATATTTTTTTCAGTTCGACGCGTCGCACGGTTTTCACCTAGAAAAATTAAATCAAAATATTTCTCTGCATGGTGATATCGTTTACGGATATTGTTATGATCATGCAAAGAAATAGCTTTTATTTTTTTAAGCAAAAACCGTTCATCGGATTAAAAAAAATCCAGTGATCAACTTTGCTTATAAATGATTGGGGATTTTAAAAATATTTTTTATTTTAAGAGAAATTATTGACGTACCATCAATATTTGCCAAAATAAGCAGGTCAAATTTCTTACGAACGCCAATGGTGGAAATAAAACAAAATGTAGTACACTAAAAAATGCCTTTGATACATAGTAAATGTATGCCAAATTTTTTAAAAATATCTAAAGTGGTATTACTGATAATAATAATAAATGATTTATTTTTGTGATAATTTGACCCCGTTTTACTGCCCTCGGTATCCACCTAACTGCAGCCCTTTTGGATTTAGATCGCATCTTAGGGGTTCAACTCTAAGTGGTCAAAATGGCTGACATATTATCGATGACGATTTTTTGACTAAATTTTTACCCTCTTTACCCTTATCCGCCACCCCTTTTGTATCCACCTAGCTGTCAGCCTCTTGTGTTTTCAGCTAAAGGGGTTAAGACCTTTACCTGGGAAAATTTTAAAGCATATTTTCGATGACGATTTTTTTCCCAAAAATTTTGCACTTTTAACCCTTATTGCTACCCCCTGTATCCAATAGGTTGTCAGCCTGTGCGGGAACATAATTAACAATATTAAATGAACATGTCTTACGGGACAAACTTCATATTACTGATGACGATGATTTTTCGGCTCCAGCTCTCCGTCTATTACTTTCTATTAAAGTTTAAGGTGTGGCCAAATGAATTGAATAACCTTAAAAAATATGAATAACTCATTAACAGGGTTTTACATTTCAACTAAGATCCCAGATGTTCACTTACCCTTGGAATCTCGTGAAGTTTCTTCGAGGTGATTGAAACTGTGGTTGTTTTGGGTCAAAAGCCCTTTTATGATAACGCACTTGATTATTTTCAAAAGATCTGTGAACGTCATATATGTTTTTTCTTTCGTTATCTTTTAAGATTCCAGCAGTAGTCTGCCATCATTGTTTAACCTCACAGTCCTCATCTTCTTTTCATACCTCTTATGTCTTGGTGACATCTCTCGCCTTGCTCTTAACTGTAATCGCCAAACTTATCTGGAAAATAACGACATCACTCGCCTTCGCCTTGCTCTTTATTGTAATCGCCCAGCTTATCTGAAAAATTATTATTTTCTAGATAAGCTCGGCAATTACGGTAAAGAGCAAGGCGAGAGATGTCACCAAGACATAAAAGATATGGAAAGAAGATATCAGGGACTGTGGGGTGAAACAATGATTGCAGACTACTGCTGGAATTTTTAAAGAGATACGAAGAAAAAACATAAACGTCGTTTACTCCGCTGATCTTTTGAGAAAAAGCAAGTGCGTTTTCATATAAGGGCTAAGGGAGATGAACGAATTTGACCCAAAAAAACCACAGTTTCAATCACCTCGAAGAAACTCTACGAGATTCCAATGGTCAGTGAACATCTAGGATCTTAGTTGAAATATAAAACTCTGTTAATGATTTATTCATATTTTTTGAGATTATTCGATTCATTTGGTCATACCTAAAACTTCAATACGAGATAAAGATTACACTAATTCCGTGAAAATTTCTTCAGAATTTTTGAGCAATATTTCATCTTTTAATTTATTTATTTATTCAACGTCTAACAGGCATCCAATTATAAGACATTTAACATTATTTTAACAATTATTAAGTAATCATATCTAAGACCTGAATTTGAGGTTAGGATCACACTGGTCACATCTGTATCTCTTTTATCCTATTAAGCAGCTTTAACAATCCCTGTATGATTTTTTAGAATTATCTGAGGATATTCTATCCATTAGGTCATACCTCAAACCTAACTTTAAGGTTTTCGCAATTTAAAAAAAACCTGAGGTGATGGCGCAATTCTGAGCTTGGTTTCGGTTTCAGCGACCCCAAAAACTTATAGTAAGTATGTCAAATCCGAGTGGGGAATTTTTTTATTTTTTTTCGTGGAGCTGTATTGTGATTATGAAATGTTAATTTAAAAAGCCAAAAAAAAAAGGTGGGTTTCGACAAAAACATGAATTCTTATATTTTTCTTTATTTTCAGATGTTATATTACCAAGAAATCATCATCCTTATAATATCAACATTTTTTTTCACTGGAATGTTCGCCGCACCGACGCTTCGAAATAGCCTACAAGAATCTAAAGATAGACAAGCAAAAAATTTAGCATTTTTCGACTATACTCAACCAGATATGGACTACGAGGGATACGGCGCTGACAACGACGATTACGTTTCCCTGTCAATTGAAGACAATGATCTTAGTCGAACAATTCCGACTAGAAAGAGACTGAGGCCTCAATTTAACTCACCTATTTATTATATTAGGCTACCTCCACAGCCATATATGTTTGTACCAGGTAAACAATATAATGTCTATAAACAAATTAAAATCCCAAAAATCCAATCAAGTCTCGTTATTACCCACATGTATAAATTTTCATATCATATCTAAATTTTGCAGAAATTCTTGATAAAGGAGGTGGACAAAAAACGGCCTTTTTTGTCCATTTTATTCGTGAAAATTTAAAATTTTAATAAAGTCCATTTTATTATATAACTAATAAGTTCAGGTATCCTTATTTACACCTACAAAAAATTGGTAAAAAAAGACAGAATGGCAAGTACCAAAAAAAAATCTTTAAACTTGCCATGTTTATTGAATTTTTGTTATTTGTCTCCTTTTATGTTAAAAAATTTCATAATGCGCTCAACGCACCAAAATAAATGAATGTTAGTTTATAAACCTATTTATTGTAATATTAAAGAAAAAAAATATTGTGATGCACAAGCGCTTTATATAATTTTTTAAAAAACGTCTAAAATGGCAAAAATTTAATAAACAGGGCAAGTTTGGAGGTTTTTTTTTGGTACTTGCCATTACTTTCTTTTTGACAATTTTTAGCAGATGTAAATAAAGATACTTGAACTTATTATAAATATAATAAAATAGCCCAAATTGAAACTTTGAAGTTTCATGAAAATGATGGGCGAAAAAAAGGCTGATCTTCTTTATCCACCTTCTTTGACTTTCCATAGGATTGTTATTTATTTAACTTTATTATTATATCATAACACATATTATCAAAAAAACCTTCGTTTGGTATTCTTTATGGTGGGACCGCTTTAGTTCTGGTTCCAGGGTACGAAGTTGCATCGTCTGAAATAAAATAAAAAATCCACAAAACCTTTAAAAATCAAAAATGTTATTAACGTTTGGTTGCAAGTTTATCACGGTTTTCAAGATAAAATAATCTAAAAAAATTACTAAAAATCAAACAATAATAAAAATTAACTCGAAATATCTTAATTCTTAAAAAAAATAATAATTTTAATTTTTACTATTGTTTAAGTTTTAGTAAATTTTTTAACTTAAAAACGGTGGTAAATTTGCAACCGAATCATTGATGGGTTTTTTGACCTATGTACCCAACAAAGATTTTTTTTGATAAATCCATCACAACAATATAGAAACCTATAATTATTTAAATTATATATATATATATATATATATATATATATATATATATATATATATATATATATATATATATATATATATATATATATATATATATATATATATATATATATATATAAATACAGTGGCTGATTTTTTTTGGAACTATTTTTTTGGTCCCCAAAAGTTTACCTTAAATGGAAAATCTTCACACGCTTTGGGCAAGTACTTAATATTAATATTAAGGGCTGAAACTTTCAGGGATTTTTTTGGGGGTATTTCCAAAAAAATTCTACCATGGGACCGAAAAAAAAATCACCCCAATATATATACAATCATGGCACTCTTCATTTTACAATTAAAACAATAAAAAAACTAAAAACAAACAAAACCAAAACAAAATCAAGGCATTCCACGTTGAATAATTAAAACAAATAATGTGGTTCATACGTAAATAAGAAATAAAAAATATAGAAAACATAAACATATTTTAGTAAATACGGATTTGAACCTGCAACCTCAAGATTAAAGTTCTTCTATTGAAGAATAGATTAATAATGATCACTTATGATCTTGTAGGTTGTTAAAGCGCTGGTTTGAAATTGAAAACTTTATTTACGAACACTAAACTGGGCTTTTTTGACTTTGGTAATTTCCATTTTTTCCAACAGATCCAGTTTTTTTTTACTTTTCGGACACTTATGCAAAATGTTTACATTCTCTGTAACCGAAAAGTTATGTTCTGATTAACAAACTTCGATTTTGTATTTGAAATATAAGAATCTTTATACTAGTTAACACGGGTAAGATGCTCATGCACTCTAGAATATTTTTTTTTGTGACTGATCAACGTAAACTGCCGTACAGTCCTTACAGTTGAGTGTGTAAATGCCCGATCTTAAAAGCCTGTTTGTTAGTCTTGTCAAATGTTTTTACTAGATGTTTCTTAGCAATGCCATATTCGCCAATAGCAACCATGATCTTTGCGAATTTCTGTAATTATCTGTGAGATGTCAGGGAGCCATTTTGTATAAAGACCCACTCTGTGCGGGCTTTTGCAGTGATTTCTGCCCAAACCATAACCGAACCTCCGCCAAATGGAAGACGCTCGTCAATACAAACTGAGATATATCTTTCTCCGGGTCTTCTCCATACTCGTCGACGTCCGTCTGAGGTAATAAGGCAAAAACGTGACTTATCTAAACTAGTACCTTCCTTCAATAACCAATATTTCATGCCTAATGATTTCTGGCAAAAGCCAATTTTCCAATTCGATGCCGCAGTTGCAATGGTGGCCCTGTAGCCATCCTTCTACAAGATAGTCCGTTACTACGAAGCCTTCTTCTAATGGTCCACTCGCTAACATTTATATTTCTAACCTTTTACTATCCAGATCCCGGTCTTCCGGTTATCAACCCAGTCTCCTAATAGTGTTCATACACATTTTGTACGGTACCTATGCTTTTGCCAACAATTCTTACAGTTTCACGTTTTCCCCTACCATCTTGTATTAACGCTACAATTCTTGCCACATTAGGATCTAAAGGGCATTATGGGCTGGTAATGATATACTATATACAAACAGTACACTATACAACTGATAGGTATTAGAGAGAGAATTACGTATGTATATTTAACCTTATTCATATTATATCTATAACACATAATATATTATTTGCTAATACATGTATTTTTTCTTTTAAGGTTTAGGATACGTTTCTCAACCAGCACCAAACCCAATGTCTCAGTTTCTTAATGTCCCAGTAAGCTTTATATCAAATGGAAAACCTAGTGGAATTTACCAATGGACCGGAGGCGTCGAGATACCCACAGCAGCACCTCCACCTCCAACTACGCCTAAACCTAAACCTATCAAGAAACCTGCAAAACCTGACTCAACTATTCACAGGTTACCTGGACAGTACACCTTCAATGGAAGGCCGGAGGACATTTTTGTGCTTAGAGACTCATATAATTCATTGTACAGTGATGTTTTGCAAAACCTGTATCCTTAAAGATAGAATTAGGTTGTGAGTGAGACTTTTATGGTGTAAATGAAATTATTTATTTATTAGTGATCGATTTAAAAGGTTTGCCTAAATTTAGGTTTTTGAATATGTTAAAAAATGTTTTCAAAAGACGGTATTTAATCTGAAGATTGGTTTATTTAGGATAAAATATTACTACGCCTTTAAAAAACCCATTTAAAACTAAATTTTAAAGCACCTAAACGAACCAATATCTTAATAAAATATTTAATACCTAAGCTAAAAGAAAAATTTAATTTAAGTTGGAATTTCATAGGTAGAAAAAAATTAATATTATTTATTGAGATAAGTATTATGATAATTTATTAAAAAACTTATATGAGAAAGTTAGTATTAAGAAAAACGAATCCGGGATGGTGGGTGCAAAATTACTTTATTACAACCTAAAGGGCCCATAGATGTTTCGCATTTTTTTTACCTCATTGAAGAAGGTCATATATTGTCAAAATAGCTAAGGTCATATTATAAATCTCACGCCTTACTTATTTGCCAAATCGTTATTTATTTTAACGTCAACTGCATAGTGTTGTTTGCAATTGTGCCGAAGAATTTCGTCTGCAATCGAGGTCTATGGGTTTCAAATATATAGGGTGGTTCAAATTTAAGTAAATATCTAGGGTTCTGTTAGGAATTAAATTAGAAGAAAAGCTTCCGTCTGGACATTTATAAACTTTTTAGTACATCAGAAAGTATAAAAAATATAATTTTAATTCATGCAATCAAAATCCCCTTTTCTTGTACAAGGTCATCCAACATATTTGTAGATTTCCTTATATTAAAAAAAATTGAAATAGCTGTCTTATGTATTTTTTCTGTGGAATTTCAAAAAACACCTATGATAAGGATTTGATTTTAAATAAAAGAGATACAATAAAAATAGTTTCTTAATGGGATTTCTTATACAGGGTGATTTATGAGGAAATGCCAATACTTCAGGTCCGTAGTCAGGGTCCCAAAATAAACATAAAAGCCTATACAAATATGGGTCCGCAAGGCCTTCGTTTTCGATATATAGGGTGTTAAAATTTTTATTTAATATTTATATTTTTTTAATAAAAACTAGGATAATGTAAATGTTGGAGTAAAAATTGGTATCCGAGGGTTTTTTGGTATGAAGGATTCGAACCTAATCTTATTACGGCTCTTACTTGTAGGGGGAGCCACCTACCCGTCTTTTTACTATTTTGAACAATCACATCTTTTTGATACGGCCCTGTATTACATTTTTAAGTAAATTAAATAATTGTATTGTCATTTTTACTTCAAAAAGGTATACTTGTTAAAAGTTGATATGACCAACCGTTTTCGAGATATTTGGGTTTAAAAAAATTACGACGCATCTGATTTTATTATAGCAAAATTAAAAAAATAAAATAAAACAAAATGTTTAATTAAACAATATGTATTTTAATTTTCAATAAAATTATTGTTCTTAAATTATGTTTGGCAAAACAAGCTAGGTTTTATAATTTTTAAAAATTCCACCATTTACTTCTAAGCACATGTCAGCTCTGTGGTGAACACCCTATATCTCGGAAACGAAGGCCTTGCGGACCATATTTGTATAGACTTTTGTTTTTATTTTTGGACCCTGACTACGTACCTGAATTATTGACATTTCCTCATGAATCATCCTGTATATTAGTTTGCATAGTAAAATTAAACGCTAGATTTTGACAATTTTTTTGTGATTTGTCATCTCAAGTATTTATTGTTACCTCTTTTTGTTTTTTTTATTCAGATAGCAAATTTATTATATAAATTAAATTAATTATGTTGTTGTTAAAAATAAATACTCAATCTTTTTTATTGAATGGTATCTCAAAAAAAAAAAAAAAGGTTTTCTAAAAATAAACCAATAAATAAGGTGTCCCATTAAGAAAATATTAATTTTAAGTCCCTCGTTTCAGTTTAAATCATTTTCTTACGTGTTTTTAGTCCTCGCTAGAATACCTTGTACTTTTTGAAAGCATGTTTAGCTTTAAAAATAGCCATGGGACACAATATTTTGTGCGACTTACTTTAAAAATCAGTTGAAAAACATAACTTAGAGACACAAATTACCTGGTAGACTGGGTATTTGTTTGCGCTGACCTAGTAATGAAAAATTTCCGGAAATAAATATTTGAAATTATTTTTGGAAATACCTCAGGAAATATTGGAAATATACAGGAATATTGAAAATATATAAAAATATTAGAAATATAGTAATGGTCACATTTGGCCAGATATTTACAAGAGCGTAGCTCAAGTGATTTTGGGAAACGAGTTAAATTTCCAAAGTGTTCAAAACTAGGCAAAAAATATCTGGCTCAAAATCTAAGTACGATTGGTATTTGGTAAGGCAATTGCGAGAATGAAACAAAGTTAAAAATAAAATAATAATTAATCAACAATATAAAATACAATCGCTACTGAGGTAACAATGGACAACACGATTAATAGAACCGTAATCTTGCTGATTTTTTTAGCCACTTACTTTTTCCCTTCTATCCAATAGCAAATTTTGATTTTTGACATTTTAAATGGGGTTATTTATACATGCCTGAAATTGTCATCCAAAAGTTAAAACGCAAAATACATTATTATAAATAAAAATGTAAGTATTAAAAATACAAAGAAAACATGCAGTAAAATTTTTAAAAATTACAGACACCACGAGACACAAGTTGAGCAACTTGATCACGAATCATATCTTTATCGATATTATCTTCAAAGTTGAATATTGTATTCAGCATCAATGCCGTCTTCGTTGGAGTGCAATTAAACTTCTTCTAAAGCAAGTAATAGCAAACAAGCAATAATCGGTAAATCCCCGGGATCGAGATTTTTTTATTCGTAATTCTTTTTCGGAAATTATTTTTCTAGTGTGAAATTTGTACTGGACAAAACTATAAGAAATATATAGAATTGATGGCTTAAAACGCGTTTTTATTTTTCTTTTTCTATATTTCCAAAATTTTCAATATTTCCAAGATTTCCGAGACACGTTCGGCAATGTCCAATATTTCCATTTCCATGGAAATATTTCCACTGAAAACACACTACACAATACTACGCTGACCTATATATGGTTAGGTATAAACGCAGCTTGACACGAAATCTTCATGATAGAAAAAAATCAATTGTATGAAAATCTAATATCATTATTTTTAGCAAAAAAAGGTCTTTTAAAGGTATGTTTAGTTTATTTGTGTCTTAAAAAACTGCGAAACAACAAAAAAGATATAAAAAACTATAAATCATATTCTACTTAATGAGCCCATTAGATATTAGAGAGAAAAATAAACTAATAAAGTTAGGTCAGTATATTGTCAAACCTACTTAATATTTGAACTACGTAAATTAGATAATAGTTACAGTTAGTATTTATGTAAGTATTTATTTGTAATATGTAATCATGAGAATAGTTTGCGTATGTATGAAGTTTAACATATCTTGTGCGCAAATAGAATAATTAATTGGCCAAATATTTAGTTGTCAGAATAACAATTATTTTTTACGTATCTTAAAGGAAATTAAAGATATGTAATGTAACCTGTGAAAATGTATTGGTACAATTAAAATATAAAATCCGGTGGCTTAAGGTAGTTTGACATGATCACATTTCTCCGCGCAGAAATAATATCAAAAATATTTACCTGTTGCAAAAAGATAGTTTTGCGCATAAATTTATAATAGAAAATGCGAACAAAAATTTAGTACACGTCCTAATTTTCATCTTAAAAATGCGCGAAAAATTGCACAGAACAAATATTTTTCCAAAAGTCGTAAAACAAAGTGTGGTAAACAGAAAAAATAACAGAGGTATTCAGTTCAGATTTTAATAGTTGTTTTTGCTATTTTGCCTTATACTATAAATGTCGTGGTCCGGGAAAAGGTGTCGTGTCTTTATTAAAAAAAAGTCTATAAGGAAATACTTTAATTTTTACCAAAACAGGTAAATTAATTACGGCACTATTCTTGGTCATTCGCATCTTTCAGGATCCGTCGAATTTTCATTAATTTATTAACAGATTCGAAGGATCGTGAAAGATGCGAACGGTCAAGAATAGAGTCCCAGGTCAGCAGTGCTGCAAACAAAATTCCTTTTCTGCTAAAAAAGACAAGTCCTTGTAATTACAAATAATGCGCCTGCATGTGTAATAAATTTTATCAGAAAAATGTTATCGTGACAAACAGCAATAGGCCTCTCGCCCATATTTTTGGCTAAAATCAAACTTTGTACCCAAATAACAATTTTAAAGGGGTAACCGCTCAATTAAAAATTATTTCGGGATTACATATACATTTTCAAAATGCCTAATAATTTGTGTAATGCTAAGTAATTTGTGTAAAGCCAAGTCATTTCTGTAATCCCTTATATAATCCCGTGTAATGCCGGGCAGTTTCGTAATCTCTGGCGCTGGCGAGGTGTTGACACATGAAACATGCTTTATTATGCAGGGACTCGGCTAAAAAATTACATTTTAATGTAATAATTTGGGGTCTTTTTTACTACGTCTCCGCATTTTTACGTCTGAAATATAATTGGGAAAATAAAAAGCCGTTTTGCTGGCTTTTGAATTTGTCTAAATTATTTGTAGAAGTTATAAACAAAATTTTAACAACGTATTATAAAAAAAAACGGGGAATATATAATTACAATTTTGAAAAAAATTATAACCTCTACCATATCAAAAAATGTAAAAATTTTGTTAATACCTTCTATGTAGGGATAATTTAGACAAATTCAGAAGCCCTTAATTCTAGTCGGTCATGGTTAGTTCTGGTTAGCAAAGCGGCTTTATTTTCTCCAATTATATATCAGACGTAAAAATGCGGAGACGTATTAAAAAAGAAACATGATTTCCTTCTTTAACATTAAATGCATTATTTAGAAAAAGCCTACTTTTCAAATTACGCGCCGAGTCCCTGCATAATAAAGCATGTTTCATGTGTCACACTGTCAAGAAGCTCGCCAGCAGGGGTGTCGCTAGACGCGCGTATCTCTTATATGTAATCCGCAGTGTAATTCTTTTTGTACCATTTTATTTAAACAAAAAAAATCCTTGATATAATGTATAACATTTTTTGTAAGACCCCTATATATATTCTTGCTTTTGTACGTTTTAATGTAAATTAACACCGTCCATTGTAAATCACAAAAAAAATAATCTTTTGTAAATCAACTAAAAAAAGCAGATATGTTAGTAAATACCAGATTTGCACATTGCAAGTATGAGCTAAGACATGATTAAAGTGCAAAATCATATAATAAGAGGAATACATAGAAAACATTATGTATATACAGGGTAAGTCTGTGAAGTGGGACCCCCCATTTATTGCTTTAAATATTCAAATTGGGAAAAAACGTTTTAAATAAAAATATTTTGTTTTTGCTGCCTTATTTAGACAACTAAGTTATGTATACAAGGTGTATGAAAAAGCACGTACAAAGACAAAGTTCATTTTTTTAAATGACTCCCTATATTTTTTGTCACATTTTTGTTTTCCGCATAAAATTCTAGATAGTTTTTAATCAGCATACCATATTTCTATATTTAATTGTTTACGAGATATTCGCATTTAAATACAAATTTAAAATGGAAAAATTCGCTTATTTTTTAATGTTGTTTTGCGTTAACGTAAAACAACGTTCAGAGATTGGCGGATTCTTCCATTCTAAATTTGCATTTAAATGCGGATATTTCGCAAACAATTGAATATAGAGATATGATATGTTAGAAAAAAAATATCTAATATTTAATGCAGAAAACAAAAATGTAACAAAAAATATAGGGAGTCATTTAAAAAAATTAACTTTTGTCTTGTACAGGCTTTTTGATACACCCTGTATACATAACATTGTTCGCAAAATATAGAGCAGCAAAAACCAAAACATTTTTATATATAACATTTTTTCATAATTTGAATATTTAAAGCAATAAACGGGGGGGTCTCACTTCATAGATTTCCTTTATATATATATATATATATATATATATATATATATATATATATATATATATATATATATATATATATATATATATATATATATATATATATATATATATATATATATGTATATATATATATATATATATATATATATATATATATATATATATATATATATATATATATATATATATATGTGTGTGTGTGTGTGTATGTGTGTGTGCGTACATAATGTATGAAACAAATTCATTATTTGCTTAAGCAAAAAAAATTGAAAATTTTAAATTGCGCATTTAATGACATAAAATATAAATATATGTATTTATGTATGTATGTATGTATGTATGTATGTATGACTTATGTAGTAGATATGACGTCACCGATGATTTTTTTAAATAGAAATATTTTGTTGCAGATTTATAATCTCCAAGAAGAGCTTATTTTAAACATAAAACACTTACGGTTTTAGGTGGCAGTTTCGTAGTTACAGGGTGTTAAAGAATTGTGTACATAATATATGGAACAAATTCATTATTTCTTAATGCAAAAAAAACATAAAAAATTTCCTTAAATATGTAAACAGTAATTTTATATTGCGCATTTTTTGACATAAAATTTAAATATACAGGGTGATCCATGTAGCAGATACGACTTTTTCGATGATTGTTAAAATAGAAATCGCCATACTTTAGTGCAGATTTATAATCACCAAGAAGAGCCGATTTTAAAAACACAAAACACTTATGGCTTTGGGTAGCAGTTTCATAGTTACAGGGTGTTAAAGATTTGTGTACATAATGATTTCTATCCTTTGCATTGCAAAGTAAGAAAAAGTGCT
>JAHBCN010002329.1:0-93585 GCA_019359885.1 Listronotus oregonensis
TTCTATTTTTGTCAACAAAAGCAACTACATACCAATGCATGGATTGAAGGTTCTTTATCCTTTCGCCTAAAAGAAACAAATATGTAGGACAAAAACAGACTAGAAACCAGAAATAGTACCTTAGAAAACCATTTTTCTTTCCAGGGGATCTTTTAAACTAAAGAAATTACAGGTCCGTTGCCGCAAATGTTAATCGGCAAAACACATTAATCTTATTGTTGGGTACTCATAAAATAACAAAAATAAAATGAAATAAATCAATAGAAACATTATAACATAACCTTAAAAGTTATGCATTTTCTAAATTTCAAGATTATTTACTAAAAAATGGTATTTTAAAAAAACTGAATTTTAAAAAGATTTTGCTTATATGTGTCTAATTATCATACTTACGTTTTATTTAAAATTCAGAATAATAAAATAACTCAAAAAAAGCTGTTAGGGGATTTATAATGTTTCCAATGTTTGTTTGGAAAATTGGAAACCTTTTGGGTGACATTGAAGTTCGACCGTTTGTGACGTCACGCTCCCCTGTCTATTTCATCGATGAATCGTGCGCACTAATCTCTGTTTCATCAAGCCGTTTTTAAATTAATTAATGGAAAAGCGCTAAAGAAAGATGGCCGTTGTTTTAGTAGTATATGGACAAGGATAAAACCAGAGGTAATCAGTGTGACGTCACGATATATTTCAGCGCTAAACCATTGATGAATTTAACAACACGCCTTTTTATTTAGACCAGTCTTTCTCAAAGTGGGCGATAACGCCCCCTTGTGGGCCCTGGTGTTCTAGAGGGGGGCGGTAAGGGACGCAGAAAAAATTGGGGGGGCGCTGATGTGATTTTGGGGGGCGATGGGTGATTTGTAACTTCAGCTACTTCATATTTTAAAATTCACTGAAATTAAAATCCTTCTACTACACAACATCCATTTATTAGTTCTTATTTTAATCCTATTTTTTTGTATAAATATAAATTAAAAATATATTAAATGTTTAATATTTTTAATGCGTTTACAACGCCATTTATATCTTAAGAAATTTAGAATTAGGCCTAAAACACTGAAAGATATTCGTGTCTTCAAGTGACGCAGGTGAGGTGTCCACCTCCGAAGACACATGTTAAAAATATGTATATATTGTTACGGTCAAGCAGAGCACTTGCCGAACGCTATATTTTTTTATGTACCTAATCTAGTAAAAATAAAGAAAACATAAAATTAAAATTAGAAGGTTCAATTATAAACTCACGTTTGGCGCGAACAAATATTGTACCATTTATTTGTGCAATCCTGTATTTTAGTCCGTCAACGTTCGTCGGTCCGTGTTTGCGGAGTGCAGGTGCCAAAATACACAGCCGCGGCTCGCGACCGTCCGGCGACTAACGTGACTAGAGGTGTGTGGTTCGCGAAGCAGAGCACTGATCCGAATAAATTAATTTCCTGTTTTCAATGGATTTGAATCGTTTTTGAGCCACCTGCTCGATCGCTCTGCGATGAATAACGAACCTAGTTTGGATGATTCGTTTCGTTCATAAGGTCACTAAGTCAGATTCAGACTCGAACTCGAAGATTCGGTAATTCGGTATTTTATGAGGGCAAATCGGTCGTTTTTGTGCTACTACCTGGCAAGTGGCGAGCGGTTTGTTATATTACGATTTTGCTCACATTTCCAGAGGTGTATAGGCAAACAATTTATGCGTATTGGCGGTTCGAGTCAGTTTTGGCTATATATCTATTTGGCAATTAAAAGAACTTTTTTATTTGTTTTAACTATTTTTTTGAACAAAGACTTAATTTGGAGGTACATTTGTAGGTTTTATTAATTATGGTTTTTAAAAGTTTTATTTCCAATATATTTTTTAAAATAATAATTATACCAAAATAAAATATATGTAAATAATTTCTTTATTTAAGATAACTCTCACATTTTTTGTGGAGGTCAAAACCGACCGAGTCCGACCGGTATCATAATAAACTGAATCGGTTGCAAACGAATCTTTTCAAGTGATGAATCAAATTAATCGATTCAGTAAAAAATTTGAACTTCCCACCACTCTAGACGTGACGTTCCGCCGCATGCACGCATCGCACTCGCTCGCCCTTCCGCCACTCCGCCCGCTACTCCGATACTCTTAATATTGTAAAGTTGAAAATTATTATTAATTGCTCAATGTTGATTATTGTTAATTTTAAATCAAAGATAATCTTAATATTATAAAGTTGCATTAATAGTGCTTTCTCTGGTAAGAAAAGTGTCGTTTAGAATATAGGTTTAATTAAACTCCAGGCGAGTCGAGACTAATATGTTATTGAGATTTTTAAGGTGAAAAAAAAATGGGGGGGCGCTACAAAATAACATAGAATTTATACATAATACCTTTTTAAAAAACTTTTTGGGCGTTAGACAAAATAAGTTTGGGAACCTCTGATTTAGACCACTAAAGCATGGATTCTAAAGACCAGGATCACCATCTCTGTGTTATAAAAATGGCCTCAAATTGCAATAAATTAAAATGGCGCTGGTGTTTCCAAAAACCGTTTTAAACCAATAAGATACCAATATAGATACCCATATCCAAGAAAATATATTAAAATAAATATGTAGGTATCTCACATTTTTTCTTATTAGTAATAGAAGGGCATCGCTGTTAATATCGCATATTATAATATAAATTAATATATATTTTTTACAATACATATGATTTTTGAATGTAAAGACCTATCGATGTGTAAATATTTTATGTGTATAATTTTATGCCTATTTCTTTGGACCTACTACGAAATTATGTTAAGCAAAATACAATTAAAGTGGCTAATTATTTCGCTAATTAGCTAGCAATTGACTAAATTACAAATAAATATGAGACAGCAATAATTGCATTGTAATCGGAAATACCGAATAAAAAGTGTTTATGAATGCTATATGGACCCCATTAAAAAAAAAACTTTCTTTTTTCAATTTTTATTTAAAATGACCGCCATTTATGCAACGGAAGTAATATAGTTATGTTGGCAGCAATGACGTTTAGACAGCGCGATCGTAAAAGACCAAAAGACGCCATCTTTTGTGGACGCCTTTACCACAAACAACACGGTAGCGTGCAAAGTTTTTGTGTACAACTTTTAGAAATAGTTATAATAGTATAAAATAGTAATATACAAGGAATATGGGAGCCCCAGCTGGACGTGGCAGAGGTAAACGAGGCGGTCCAGCCCGAGGTGGACCTAACAAACGAGGCGGTCGTGGAGCCGGCAGAGGTGCGATGAACGGTAACCCGGCGCCATTTGCTCGACCAATTCGCGGAGGACCTCCAATGGGTATGAGAGGAGGCATGAGGCCCCCCATGCCTCCACCGCCAATGAGGGGCGGCCGACCTTTCGGGGGACCTCCAAGAATGATGGGGCCTGGGCCAAGGGGACCACCACCAATGGGAATGAGGTAAGGATTTTTCTTCTAGTAGTTTTTAGGAACCATCCAAATCTGAAATATTATTTGGCTCAAACTTAGCAGTTAAAATAAAAAATTCTATATTTTTAGACCGTTACCAAACAGTTCTAGTTAGTAATAGCAGTAGTAGTGGAGTACTTTCAATAAATTTTTGTCTGCCAATGTGTAACATTCAACTTGTATAATCTGCAGGTAATAACAATATCCACCACTGATAATGTTATTAAATCGGTTTGGATATTCCAAAGTCTTATCCATTCTTACATTTTGTAGCTCATACAGTGAGTAAGGGTACATGATTACACTGAATCCGATCTAACCAAATATACTAAACTAAATCCTTCAAAATACACATTTTCGATTGAGTAAAAGATGGAATTAAACATCAAAAATCCATCTTGTGTTTCAGGCGATTTAAATACAGTTTAATGCAATTTTAGGATGGATTGGAAAAATGACAGTAAAATGAAACTGATTAAATTTTCCAACAAATTTAATACCTGTATTATTAAAAAAAATTCATAAAATAGTCTGTCCTTTAACGAAACTTCTAACCTTATATAATAAAGAAGGCATATTTCGTGACATTTTAAAAATTTCTAGGGTAATACCAATTTATAAAAAGGGATCAAAAACAAACTTATCAAATTACAGGCCCATTTCAATAGTTCCAATATTTTCTAAGATTTTTGAAAAAGCTATAAAGACCAGATTATCCGAACATCTGGAAAATTCAAATCTTTTAAATCACAGACAGTTTGGTTTCAGAAATTCATTCTCAACAACAATGGCCATAAACAAACTTACAGAAATTATAAATCAGGCTTTTAATGATGAGGCTATTGCGGGAGCATTGTTTTGTGACCTGAGCAAGGCCTTTGATTGTGTTTTTGTGGACCTTCTCCTATCTAAACTAAAATATTATGATTTGTACGATCACACCATTCAACTTATTAGTTCATACTTCTCAAACCGTAAACAGTATGTGGACTTAAATGGTAAATACTCTGCAGTCAAAGCATCAGACATGAAGTATCCCAGGGTTCAGTGCTGGGACCGCTTCTCTTTCTCATCTATATCAACAATGTGGAGAGGGGCGATCCTGGTGCTGAATTCATACTCTTTGCGGATGATACAACTGTAGTATTGCAGGATAATGATTTAGATCATCTGAGAGAGAAGGTGGTGGATACACAGATGAGGGTTGCTGATTGGTTCACAGCAAACCCGCTAAGCTTAAATGAGGCAAAAACAGAGCATATGTTTTTTACATTAAAAAAATACGCTTGAATCGGTCCGTTTTCTGGGCCTCCACATCAATCCCAAATTAAGTTGGAACTCACATATTGAGTACCTATCTAAAAAAACTGGCTTCCTGTGTGTATGCACTTCGAAATTTATCACAAACAGTTTCCTTAAATGTTGTCCTAACAGCATATTACTCATGTTTTGAATCAAAGGCTACATATGCATTGCTTGCTTGGGGCCATGCTCTAAATATTAAGCATATTTTTAGTTTACAACGAAGAGCTATATGTGTCATAAAGGGAGTAGACTACAGGGCTGATTGCAAGCCACTTTTTATGAAATTAAATATACTTACTTTCCCTTGCTTATATATTTTACATTGTTTACTTTACACAAAAGACAATAACAACAAACTACACAACACATAAAGGCATGCATTCCCATCTTACGAGAAATAGGAAAAATATCTATTCCAAATATCACAGAATAAATAAAATTAGGACAGGCATGTCATACTATGGTCCTAAATTATTTAATTTCTTGCCACTTTCTATAACTCAGCTACCTTCCAAAAAATTTAACTTTGTAGTAAAAAATATTTACTTTCCAAATGTTTCTATTCACTAGAATATTACAAAAAGAATTTTAGTGACATGATTGCCTAATGAAATTTTATGGATTCATGTATTCTTCTTCTGTTTTTGACTGCAATTTTATATTGTAATTTTTAAATGATTTACTATGTATTGTTATATAACATATTTGCAAATTGTACTCAAACCTTTGGATGTATGTAAGCCTGTTTGGGTGTCTAACAATAATAAACTTTTTGTCTTTTTTGTCAATGCGGAGTAATGCATATTAATTTCAAAAATAATGTGAGTAATGCATATTAATGCCCAAATAATGCAAGCAATGCATATTAATGCCAAAATAATGCGAGTAATGCAAATTAATGCCAAAATAATGCACATTATTAAAGCAACCCTTGCGTACATATATTGCAAGAGTGAGTTCCCCCTCGGTTAACTCCATTTTTACACAATTAAAATTTAAAAAGTAGGCGCTTTTTAATTGTTTCCCAAGTTGTACCATGGCTTAAAAATTCCTGGATATTTAAAACTAGAAGTTTCTGACAAAATTTGACTTCAGATTTGTGATCAGCACCTCAAAAAACCCCTGTATACTAAATTTCAATAAAATCGGCCTTGAGCCCGATATGTAAAAAATTACCCCGGTTTAGCTTTATTATTGTTTTTCCATGCATTAACAAGATAAATACATCTTTAAACAATAAATCATAATTTGACTTTGACATGTGCTTTGCCTGTTTTATGACAGCAAATTTTATGTTCTTTGGTGTAGGCAATATATTTTTTTCAGCTTATATTTGTTTTTTTTTTGCAAGAGCATACTATTTGAAAATACCATACTGATTTTTTTGTATTAAATAACAGTGTCAAAGTATGTGTATTACTAAAGTACACCTTTACAGTAACTCTAAAAACTGGTGCTAATAGGGCTGGTTTAAATAAAAACTTGTATAAGCGGCTCCAAGCTCCAACTCAAACAAATTGATCATGACAAAAAGAAATACAACAATTACTCTATTTCAAACAGAACAGAGACTTCAGGCAATTCATCATCTAAATCCACTGATGTATTGGCACCAGTTAGCCCCTTTGAGAATAGTAATAAATTAATATTTAACACAAATATTAATACATGTGTCAGCAAACAAAATGACAGACAAAATTAAAATGACTTAAACTGGCAAGACCACAAATTTAAACAACTTGATTGCCTTTTCCAATTGGTCACAATGTTTCTTTTGTTGTTTTGTGTGAAATATTGTTATTAGTTACATAAGTTGTTAGCAATATTATTTTTTCAGTTTAATTTTTTTTTGCCTTTACTAAATTGAATATCCTCCCTAAACCTTTATACTTATGCGACATTGTTCATTTGACATTAAAGATCGGTAATAATAATTCAAATGTTATTTTTAACTTCTAAAATATTGCAATCAAATTTTATATTTCTACCTTAGCAACGCCCCCTTCATACTTTTCAGGCCACCACCACCAGGAATGCGCCCACCAATGGGCATGAGGCCACCACCACCAATGATGATGATGCGTCCGCCAATACCGCCACCAATGAGAGGTGGTTTTCGAGGGGGTCCACAAGGAGGTAAAGGGCGTGGATTTCCACCAAATTTAAGAGGCGTCAGAAAAGGTAAAATTATTAAGAAAAACCGCCCCAGTCTTAAAAATATTGATCTGACAAAGCCCTGGATAACAGAAGCACTCAAAACAGAATTTGCCAAAAAGGACGAACTTTTAGCTGCTGCCAAAAAAACTCAGAGTCAAGAAGATTGGGCAAAATATAGGGAACAAAGGGAAAAGTGCAGTAAAGCTTACCAAGAGGCTGAAACGGAGAACCTAGGGCATGTGGAGGTGCGTATTCCACAGCTATTGCCGGAGACTAAATTTAAACGAAATACGGCACCTATTGATTATACAGCAGACGTCAATTTATAGGTATTTCTCATTAAATCACACTTCCTATTTTTTTATTTGCAAATATCTTTTGACTCCACTATTGGTTAGAAAGTATTATTTAAATATTCATGACACTTTTAAAATGCAATTAAATAAAAATAGTATTAAATTTAAACTGTCCCATAGTGGAGTAATAATATTATTTAAATTGGGCGAATTTTTTAAAAAACTCAATGTTTAAAAGTAATTTCTATTCTACTAGGTTTGTGTTGTCATATTTTATTACCTAAAAATAGATTTTTAAACCCCAAAAACATGCTTGGTTAAAAGATATATTGTTTTAGTATCTTACGAATTAATTAAAAAAGAAGAATAATGTTTACACAGGTTTTAAGCATTTAAATATATATGAGGAATACCTATAAGAAGCTCTTTTAAATTTTATTTGCTAAAATCATAATCATTAATTAACGGTTTTTGCTAACATTTTTTCATTACTTTTTTTGATCAAATAAAATTCCTAAATAGTTTTTCCATTAATGCCATTTAAAAAATAAATCTTTCCTCAGCTTAGTTTCTTATTACCAAATCAAAAACCAGTAGGATAGTAATTTTTATTAAAATAAAAAAAATTAAATATAAAACTTTCTATAAAACGAGTACTTTTATAAAATTCGCCTAAAATGTATTATGCTTCGAACAATAAGTCTTATATTTATTAGCTAAAAGAGTGATTACATCACATACCTCTTGAATATAAGACACAATACTATATTTTCAAGGATTTTTCTTTTTAGCCTAAACTCGTTATAAAAAGGATTTCCTTGAAAATTTAAGGTCAACACTATACTTAAAAAAAAGTTCAATTTTTAAATAACGAAGGAATTCAACAGCTTATAGATTGAAAATGACCATTACAAATAGTATGTATCTTATTTGATAATAAGATAGTTTTAGATGGCCAGCTTAGTTTACCTAAAATTAAGCATTTATTTTGAAAGCTTTTTGTGTAAAATGTATTGCTGTAAAATAAATACAATATGAGAATAGTACATTTTAAATGAAAAAAACCCCACCAATAATTTTAGTTTTATTTACAATTATAGGCAATTTCTAAGTGGTTTATTTTATTTTACAATTTATAGTGAATTAGAAAAGCACATCCCATGCATACTATTTTGTGTATTTGTGTCCTGTTTTATTAAAACATAATGGAAACATACAAATCGGCCTATTTTTCATGATGCACCAAAAGCATTTTCTATTAAAAGGTTCAATTTCACATTAGCTATTTGAGTTTTACAAAAAAATATATGAAATAAAGCAATTTTTGGTACATTTATAAAATTTATAATTACTTTTAAGTAAAAAATTGGTGACCCTTTCCAGAATTGCTCTATTTGGTCATAATTTAGAAACCCAATAGGCCTGTGAAGGTGAATATTAAAGCTTGGGAAAGTTGGCAAAACTTTAACTTTTCTTTTTAAATGTATATTACATGTTTGTCAGTTCTATTTGGATCCCTTTGAATTGCATATATTTGCAAATTAAAAAAAATATATATTCAAGTTAATTTGGCAGTATATTAAATTTTAAATAAACTAAAAAACTACTAAGAAGGGATATATAGTGAAAATACATAAGAACTTTTTTTCAAGTTGTGTGTTTTTGCATGCTAAAATTGCTTCGAAGGTAAAGGTTCACTGGTTTTCTTATTTTCTAAAAATGGGAAAACAGTTAAAATATTAAAAAACTGCTTTGAATGTTTTGATTTAACACAATAGTTTTTATTTTGGGCACTTTAAATGTCATAAAGTTAATAAATGTATTTAATAACTATTATTCTATAAATATTCTTCTATTTTTTATTTTGAATTAAACTGACTTGACATTGCAAAAGTGACCCTTGACTCATTAACGACCCAAAACGTGCTTTTGTGGCTGTTGTATGAGTTAAAGAGAATGTTATTTTAAAAAAACTATTAACTTTTAAGAATTTCTAAAACGATTGGGTATCTTTACAGGACAAAAGCAAAAATGTAACGGCAGAAGGCGAGACGAACAAAAATTTAGAAAGTAACAATGATCAAACGTCTCAGCCTGAGACTGATTCTCAATCTGCAAATTCAACCGAAGTTCAGTCAGCTTAGGGGACTCTCTTTATTTTTAAAATGGCTGCCTAATTTAAGTAATCACACAAATTGGGCAGAACCAAATTTTACCATTTAATAGTATTTTTCATTACTTGGTTAATAATGACTCTGTCTTAAGTAGATGTAACAAGTGACGTTCTGAGTTGTCCATTTGTATGTTTGTGGAGTTGTATAATAGTTGTAAATTAGTCAAAAATTATAAAATTTCAGTCAGTTTTTCTTTATTGAAAGCAAGACACTAGTGTAATATTAATATAAATTCAGAAGGTAGTCAATAAATATTAAGGAAACTGTTCATCTCAGATTCAATTCACTATTTTATTTATATAAAGTTAGTATCTATCCAGATCGGTACTTTAAGTACCTTCTAATATTTAAATGTAGTTTTAGGAAATCGTATTTAATAAAAAAATATTTTAAAACCCACAAGACAGTGAATTATTTACTAATTTTTAAGATTAAGTCCCTTATTTCTGTTTTTCTTATTAAGAAAACGATACAGCAATAAAAAGTTACAGTTAAATTTCTCTCCTGTTCATTTTTCCTGAGTACGAATTAATTTTTATTTGGGTTTTACTACTTTAGGTTATTTAAAATTTAAATGTCTATTCTTAGCATATGTTTATTGTGGTTATAAATTTACTAAAGTTGTATTTCCCTATGATTATCTGTAGTTTTTCAGATGAAAGCTAATAACAAAATTATCATAAAGAAAATAACAATTTTAATTTAAATAATTCAATAACTGTTTTATCCTTATTTAGCTATCATGTTTTTATATGATCAAAATCTCTGTTTTGGTGCCATTTGTATTAGGAAGGAACCACTTAAAGGTTAAGGATATGTTACATAATTTTATTTGCGATCTGAAAATATCGGATTATTAAATTTAACCAGATCGTGACATGCTATTTTTTTCAAACGAAAGAGTAATACCCTAGTATCAGTACTAAAAACAACTCTAGCTATAATCTATTGTTTAAAATTTCCTATAAATGTATTTACTTGAAAATTTCAAATAAAATTTTTTTGATTGTAAAAAAATGAGATATTATCTAAGTTCCTTGGCTATTATCAGGTGTCTATAGGTAGTAGAATTTAAATCAAAAATGGTGATTTTATGCATTATGAGGTAAATTGATATTTACCTGTATAAAAGCATAGTTTATTGTATTCTAAATTATTTGAGTAAATAAGTCATTTTTAAAGCTATGTATGTTTTGATAATCTCTCGGTTATTTCATTCATATTTCTTTAAAACCTCTAGCAAAAGAATACCGTTTCACCCAGTTAACCCCCTTTTTAAAAACAAAACACAGAGCACTATACGTTACAAAATTTTCATATTTTTATCGTCTTCATGAGACTGTAACACAGATATTCTGTCGCAAATCTTAAAAAAGCTACTGGCGGACATATAAACTAATTTTTCTAAAAAATTAAATAAACGATCTTTTAATAAATAAACGGTATATATTGAAAATGTATCTTTTTGTAATAATTTAAAAAATGCATAGTGTTTTTGGTCAGCAGTCTGGAATAGAATTTATAAAGTTACAAGCATTATTAGTTTTCATTTAATGAAATGAAACATCTAAACTGCTGAACGTAAAATTGTGTATAAACCTAATGTTTGGAAGTGGTCGAAAACCTAGGTTTTGGGTAATACATTCCTATAACTTTTTTAGACATTTTAAAAAATTTAGAATGTATGCCTTAAAAAGGTAAATAAATTGGATCTTTACCAGTATTTAATAGATTTTTTTATGATTATTAGTTCATAAATAAAATACGGTTTTTTAGACCCCATTGTTGAGTTGTCAGTTTTAACTCCTATCCTAGATTTTACATTTGGATTATTTTAGTAAAAACTCCTTAATTTTTTTTAAAAGGTAAAACTTTTTAGTGATATGACACTGCGTAAAATATTTATTAACTTTAATTGATTAAAAAATGGTTTAACTGGTTGCACAAAATTCTTTGTGAAGCAATGTTGCAAACTTTGATTAGGTCTGAAATATTTTAAAAAAATACTACTATTAAAGATATTTTAAACAAATTAACAAAACTATTGTGGATTCAATTAAGTGTTTATTACGTAAGTCAAAATACACTGAAAAATATTTGTCATGTTAAAAAAGCTCATACAACTTTGTTACTGTTTTATCCAAGTTAAAGCAGTAGTAAACCTTATTTTTGGGACTTAAAAAAGTCACAAAGTTTTAAAAATGTTTTAAAACTGCTATTAACTAAAAATAAGTGAAAGTGTCAATTATCCAGTGATTCAACACAACTGTGAACTAAACTTTTTGTGAAAAAATTGCCATGCTATAAAAATTAAGAACTAAAGACTAAAATAATTGAACTTTATGTATTTTTAATTAAATCTACTCAGGAAAAAATCCATAGTGGATATCCAGAACTACCAAAAAGTAAGTGCAAATTTCAAGAAACTTACTTTTTGCTACAGAGCTTCACATCAATCAAATATTTTAAAACATTTGATTTGAGTGTGTCTAGTTACATCTTAAGGATCAGTATTTCAAAATTGAGAAACTAAAAGTTTTCTCGATTCACAGGAGAGTTAAAACAACCCGTAAGTTGGAACAATTTTATTTTTAAAACATTTTCTTTTATTTTCTTTTTGTAAAAGTCCAGTATTTTTGACTCTGATATATTTTCATTTTATTTTTTTTGCAAAGCAAAAAAAAATTTCAAAGTAGTTTTCCAACCTGATTCATTCTGTATTTTCAAATAGGTAGTCCAATAAAGTTTTATCCTTTTTGTTTTGATATTTAATTTTTTCTTTAAAAAAAGTTCTTAGAGATATTTTATGATAACACATTATTCTCATTAAGAAATTTTTCACATTGTTAGGCCATATTCTAAATATTGCAAAGGTATTAATAATATATATTTTTTTAAATGATGGCGCTTGTGAATGGTAATTAAAAACATTTTATTGATTAATATTCAGAATACAATCTGCTCCCAACAGTTTAGGATGTTAATGAATACCTTTCCAAGCATAGTTAATAGAACGAGTTGAAAATTCATTAAGGGTCTTAACTCCTTACACATTCATTTTACGCGAAATTTGCTGCTTTGCTTTCAGTTAAAAATATAAAAATATTTGTTTTTTACAGGGTAATTCAAAAAACATATGTTATCTCTTACTGGGAGATTCCTTGGTCAAAAATAAAACAGAAATGTTATACAAACATAGCTTCAAAAGGCCCCATTTTTAAGATGGTGAAAAAAACATTTTGAGAATTGGGGTTTTTTCTTTCTGATTTGAAAGACACTTTCATTTGAACAGACAATTAAACTTGATTCCATTTTGTACATTGACTGTTTGAAATTAAACTTCTGAATTATTAAACTTTTGTTGTATTATGATCTTTGGACAATATTTTAATTGTTTTTTTACATATATTATTTCGCATTCGTCTTTCGAGATATTCTAATTTTAAACTTGCTGTACGAAAAGAGTAACATTAAAACTTAAAGACAATAGTAATTTTTACAAAAAACATTTAAAGTGTCTACCACTTGCTCGAATACATGTATTCATTCTTCTTTTTGTTGGTTTTAGAACTGTTAATAATTTTATTTTTAATAAAGTTTAAAATTAAAATATTTCACAAGCCGTTAAGTTTATAGAATTAATTCAATAGAACCTTTCTTATGTAAAACTAAGAAGTAAATAAGTACCATGTACCAAATTATCAATATCCATGTCAAAAAAGTTATAACGAAATATTGATAAAAAATGAATAAAACTACCCGAAGCCACACCACTGGTCTATAATGGTAACAAAAGTTAATTATCAGCATGGATATTTCGGTCAATGTTTTAACTGTACCAAGTTTCATTTAAATCGAAAAATTCATTTAAAAATAAAGGGAAATTCCCAATTTAATTTTTTTTTCACAATCTATATCTTGAAAATGCACCGTAACAATTTTTATGTCATCGTTTTATTTTTTGCCAGAAATCTCAGATTCAGCGATGGCATATGCTTTTTCAATCACACAGCATAGGTTGCTTTAAACGGGATAATGCATGTGACCCGTTAAGTAAAGGAAGTTTTTTTCTTAACTAATAATTTAAAAATAAATACAAAAGGTACGTGATCACTTATTGGACAAACTTGTTCTAACGTTTATTTTGTTTTTAAAATTCACTACCAAATATTTTATAAGCTCCAAAACCGCACATTTTCTTCAATTAACCACACTGTTACTTCGTTGGAGATAGAAAAGCATAAATATACATAAAAGTGGTAGTTCATTTCAATATTTATTAATACCTATAGCTTTACATGTATCCAAACCCTGCTCCTGAAAAATTGCAAATCTTCTAGTTTGTTAAACTATGCTCGAAATTTACTATCATCGAATAACTATATAATAATTAATGGCTTTAATACTTAATTTTATTTTCTCTAACCATAAGCAGCATTAATCTTTATAAAATATATCTCTAAGAACTTGTTTTTTATTGCTATAACTTGCAATACTTTTTATTCTATACTTTCTGTTAAAAGGCCTCCGATCTGGAAGATTATGTTCATGAAGAAGATGAAATCTTGTCTGAACAAGAATACTACGAATATGAATGCATAGAAGAGGCCATGGAAGAGGAGTCGTATTCTTGTGATGTGTGCGAACGAGACTTCTTTACCAAGGCACATTATGACAAACACTTATCGGAACATAGGACCTGTAATTTGGATGGCTGCAAGTTTACTGCACACGAAAAAATTATTGAAAACCATATTCGAATGCAGCATGCAACAGGTAGCTTTAATATATTATTTTGCTAATACAGTATAACTAACCTCCATAATTCGGACAATTAATTGTAAGGGGGGTGTCCGAATAAGTGATTTGTCCAGATTACTGAATATAAGCAAAAACACAAGTAAAATCAAAAATAATTTACAAAATACTTATTTATTAATAGAAAAATATTGCCTTATAAAGAAATAGCAAAAAAACTGGAATACATTTTGCATTGCAAAAGATATTTTAAAAACTAGAAATACGGTAAAAGTACATAAAATACATTCTATGTACATAATAACATATGCTATGAAAATCCTTACAAACAAATGTAATTTACTTCGTAAGTACCTTAAAAAATCGGTACTATTTTTTTTTTTTTTGGCTTCAAATCTGTTTTTACAGCAATATTCTTTAGTTCAAAAAATAACTCAATTTGGTTGTCTGGTATATTGTTTTCCGATGCCAACTGGATACAATTGCTAATAGACTTTACGGCATCTTGGTGTTTAACTTTTGCCACAATTTGCAAATTATCATTTCAGCAAGAATATCGTTATCTGTTAATGAGACACTCTCAGATCCACTTCCCGTGATTTATGCTTCCAAATCTTCAGTTGGAATATCTGTGCCTAATAATTGTTTACTAAGAACTTTTACTTCATTAATTTCGTTTTGGACTTCCTTCGATTTTTTCAATATTCATTGCTAAAGTTGCAGAGGAATATTTTCTTCTTCATCCAAACCCACCTCCTGAGTGGACAGCAATGGCTTCCATGACTTTTTGATTAGGTCTTGATGCATGAAAAAACTACGTCTTTAAGATTAATGCTCTTTAAAGTTGTAGGAATGTCAGTTTCAGATGCTACAATTTTTTAGGCAAGTTCCACTGACAAAGAAGCTCTGGCAGGCTTAAACAAGTAAAAATATAATGCGCACGCGCGTAGGCTGTCTGGGTTAAAGAGAAGGGTCCGGATTATGACTTTTAAAAATTAGCGTCCGAAGTACTTTATGTTTGGATTTAGGTGTGTCTGGACTATAGAGGTTACACTATATGTAATTTTGGCGAACAGCACCTGATTTATTCTCTTTAGGAATGGTTGAACCCGATGAGGATAAAAAAGGGAAGAGAAACATTCCGTAATTCGAGAAGTGGCACTATGTAAATCAAGCGTTTCGGGTTTTCACGCCATGCGCATGACATGAAATCACGAAAAGAAGTTCTGTGTTAAGAGGCGCACTGGTTAAAGTCCCTAATAGCCGGTTGCACCAACAATTTAAAGGAACCCTTAGCATTAGGTAATCCTTAAAATGTCCAAGGGTACTTTAAAATTTTTGGTGACCTGATAATAGTGAACCCACACACAAAATTATTACATTGGAAGTGCGTCCTGCATATTGTTTTCACCTACAAATTAAATATAAATTCATACTATTAAGCAAACTCGTGTTTTTAAATAACTCCAAACAAAAATGAAATTGACGGGCCCGATCGGTCGCCTATCGTATCACAAGTCGTGACGTTTGTGACATTTTTATGTTACAAAGCTTTGGCGAGGAGCATATTTTTTCGGTCAGATAGATATTTTTTAACGACCAACATATTTATTAATTTTAGAGACATATATTTTAAATATTTTTTTGGAGTAATTAGTTTACTTAAATAAAAATTCTTCCTTTTTCATACTATTAAGATAAACTTTATGCAAGCTAATATTTTTAAGTTGGCAATGCGAATATTTCTACATAATAGTAAATTTCATTTTGGGTGATTTGAGAATTCAGAACCCTACTGGAGGTAGTTTCAAAATTTTAATATCTTTAATAATTTGTTGTATAGATTACAATGACTAAATTTATCACTATTTTTTTTTCTTGCTTGCCATATATTTGCCTAAACTGTGAAAGTTTGGTGTTTATATTGAACTGATTATGTTTATGGCTTTAATGTTAGTGAACTCACCATTAAGCTTTATATTATTATTTTATCGTTATCCTAGCCCCAATTTAAAGTTTTGGGGATCATAACCTGTCTTTTTATTTTTTTTTAATAGATTTTCTAAGGGGAAGTTTTCTTGTGGCCATTTCGTCGTTTTAAGAAAGCACCATTTTAAAATAAGTTATTTTTATTTTTACACGGTTGACATCATTGCATGAACTCCCGCTGTCTCAATCAGGCCAAATTCTTTATTATCTCAGAGGAGTGCGAAGTGAGCAGATATTGTCAGGTGGGCCAACTCAAAAGTTTTGGCTTGCATAAAGATCAGTAATAATTTAAAATTAAAATGTATGTACCTGCAAAATATTAAAGTAGTCTATATTAAAATTTTAATGCGACCATGTTGCCAAATGTAACTGCTTGTTTTATAATCTAGTCTGTCTACAGATAATAACTATTGTAAGGCATTGCTCAAAATTTATTTACAAAACATTTTACAAATAAACAAATTATTTTCCTTTTTCCACTTGTACAAAATTTCTTCAACTTAAAATGACACTAGAAATTAGTCATTTGAATCATCTGGTTTTCACCGCATTTTATAAGTATAATTATAATTTTAGAGGTAAAATTTAATATAAATAATCAATTAAATGGTTTTAAATAGAGACAAAATCATGTTCCTATAAGAATAAAAATCTCCAATTTTACTATTTTTTTAAAATTTATTGTAAAGCTTTCGCCAAATTTAACTAATTTAAACAAAAAAATATATTCCAAGTGCCTTTATCATATAATGATAACACATAAAGAGGTTGATTCAACATTTTTATAAAGTTGTGCTTTAAAAATATTTTGGAGCAAAATATCCACACGAAAATAAACGCACTATGATTATTTTTGTGTCAGTCGATCAATCTTTCAGACGATTTGGATCTAAAAGGGCTTATGCTAAGAAAAACCTGTATATTTTATGTTTTTAATCAATTTTATGTAGAAGAGTCTACCATTTAAAATTAAAAAAGGAACATGCCTTCTTCATTCTAATATTGTTTAAAACGATATTTAGACCGTCTTATACTTAAAATTTTCTTGATTCAGGTCTCTATGAAAAAATTCGGAATATCCAGACTCCGGAAGACATCGCCAAGTGGATCGAGGAAAGAAAAAGAAAGTACCCAAGCAGAGAGAACGTGGAAAAGCGATATAAAGTTCAGGAAGAAAAGTTAAAAAAGGGGATTAGGATTGAGAAGAATACAAACAGATTTGGAAAGGATAGAGTTAGATGTAAGTAGAAGTTAAATTAATGTTAAAATGTGTATTGCCATTCTATATAAAAAAAAGTTTAAATTTTTGTGTATAGTTTTATGTATAGGGCGAATCCAGAAAAAAACAAAACAAAATGTTTCATTAATAATTTCTTGGATTCCTTAATTTTGATCAAAAGTGCAAGTATTTTTAATAAGAAAATATACATTATTTAAATTTTCTTTTTAATACACTTATTACAAAGTTTCTGCTACTCCTGTAAGTATTTTAGAGAAAAAACAACAGTCCAGGGCAGCCACGTCTTGCAAATAAGCAAACCATTCAAATCGTGACTTGTGTGTGAGCATTGTCTTGCAGAAATTAAAATCTAATTAATTGTCTTTTTGTTACACGGAGGGTTGTAGGTAAAGTGCCAGTTACTGTTCTGTTTCTTCAAGTAATGAGTTTCCGATGCTTTTATAAACCTAAAGTAAAAATTAATTTCATATCATTAACTTTCTTTGAAATCTAGTCAGGCTATGTCTTTATTCTGTGGAGCGCGGTAAAAATAAAATAATTTAAACGGCTTTCGAAACAATTTATGAAAAAAGAATATTTCAGGACTGACTGCTCAGCAAAAGACTAATTATTAACCAAAGTTTGTCGCAGCTTTTTTACAGCCTATTTATAAAAGCGCCAATTAGAGAAATATATCTTTATTTTTATATAATAGTAATAGTTATTTTTATAACGTCTGTGGGGACACTACTGCATTGTCTAAAAGGTGCCATAAATTGCAATATGTTTCGGTACTTGGAACGTTGACGAAACTGAAGGATAAAATGGGTTAAATTATATATATAGCTAGTACTTAAGCTTTATACACATGCTTTTGTGTGCTGTCATAAAGATAAAAATATTTATTATTATTATTATTATTAAGAGGTATTTAATATAATAGTTATTTCCATATTAATAAGTACATTACTTATTGTAAAGCATTAGCTGATAAAATTAAAATAAAGTATTTTCATTACAGTTGCTAAAGTTGGCTCTCAGCGAGGCCGTCAATCCGTAAACTGTAATGAGACTCTGCCGAAGAAGCGACGGAAGCCTAGACCACCTCCAAAAAACTCCCTAATTAATGAAAAATCTGATTGGAATGGTTCTATGTACCCATTTAAAGGCACATCGGAGTTATTTAAAAGCGGTAAAGAAATTGAAAAGGATATAAGTGATTTTGAAGATGAAGAATGGCAACAACATAAAGGAATCACAACTGTGAAGGTAAATAATTCATTGGGATCGTTAATGGCAGCATATGGGTCAGACAGTGATGATATGGAAGAAGATACAATGAATACAGTAGCTGGTAGTACTGTTAGTTGTAACAGTGAGCAAAAAGTTTCTCCAGATAGTAAAAGACTTGAAACTACTGTACATGAAACTAGCGTGGAAAATGACAAGACTAATAAAAGCACTTTGGAAATAAATGAGGAAAATGCTAATAAAAATGTAAATGAAAACCCAGACAGTGATAATGAGCCACCTGATGAAATTAAAATTAATAAAACTAGCACTGATGGTACTAATGAAGCAGTATCAGTTCCTAAGTCATCCAGTGTTAGTGCTGTACGATCGTTTGATATAGGCAGTGAAAATATTATTAAATCATCAACCAGAAGTAAAAGGAAACGTCCCAATCAAAGATCTAAAATTAAAAATAAAAGACATCGACCAAATTCTTTTGAGCCTTCAACTTCAAGTGGAATCAGTAGGAAAACCACAGATAAGTTCCCAGTTAAGTTTAGAAAAAGAAGGGTTACACTACTGGAAAGACTATTGGCGAATGAAATAAGGCATGAAAGGAATCTGTTGTTACAGTGTGTGAGATATGTCGTGGAAAATAATTTTTTTAGAGACAGTTAAGAGTTGCATAATTTTTAAAGAAATATCTGTGATAATTCGTTTTGGTTATATATCTATTTAGGTCATCTTTTTTTACTTAAAAAAGTTATCATTAAGATAATAAACTTTTTTTAAAGAAACATTTACTCTGTGAATTATTTTCTTCAACTTTCAAATTAGTGGGAAGACGATAAAAAAATTAAACCATTACATATTGATGCAAGAACTATACCAAATGTAAGTTGGTGTAGGTATTTTGTACTTAAATGGGGTTAAAATAAAATACATTATAAAGATAAAGAAGTAAAAAACTTAATAATAGTTATTAATAAGCGTTTTTGTAGTAGTAGCCATCTTTGGAACCAGATATTTTTAAAATGTAGTTTCTTTGAAGTCTTGGAACACGTTTAGCAAAAATAAATATTAGAAAAAAGAAGGCCTCTTAATTTTTTTTTAGGTGGTTAAAGCACAATCTGCCATTTTTAAATTAATATATATGGGGTGGAAAATACGTTTACAAAATGTTATTACATTCTCCCAACTTAATATAGGTTAAGCCAACAATTGTCATTGTACAGAATACTATTAACATTCGATTAAATACAAAACAAAATTGGACTCTGTGTAATGTCTTAGGGTTATTAAAAAGGTTATCTGCATTTACAATTGGTATTAATAAATCTTGTTGATTGTTTATTGCTCATGTAAACTTCTTTTTTAAAAGCGCCAAAGTACTTAGGCTTCCTTTGTTCATAGCTTCATGCAGTGGCGTAGTTATATAACCAAGGGCCCTTAGGCAAATAGGTAACTGGGGTCCGTCCTATCTGTGCTGGTTAAAGTATAAATACTTTAAAGGTGCAGAGCTATTTAATTTTAGGCTCTTTATCGTCAGCTGTAGTGCATTGTGCAGTAGATAATATTTAAATAAAAATAACACAATTAATAGCAAAGACTAAAAAAACCTTTTTGCAACAGGGATACCGTAAATGTCTACATTATGTAGCACTATAGAAATGAAAAGAATAAATGAATTACAATATGATTAATTATGATTGTGATTATAATTAATTTCAATTAAAGTAAGTACGTGGAATAAAGTTAATCTATGAAATTCAGTGTGCAAGACTAGATAAATAAAGTTCAAGATAGTAACACTGCTTTGAGGGAAGTAGAATTGTATGTACTGTCATATTTATTAACGCGCTTATTAAAATGATGTTTTTTTTCAAAATGTTTTATCTGAAAAGTGAGACATGGGACCCAAATCAAATATACACCAGATGCTATTGGTCTCAAGGGGAACACTGGCAAAGAAAATTTTCATTTTGGAATTTGCGAAAAAAAAGTAATTAATTTGCAACGCTTCCATAGAAAAATCTTAAGTTTCAAAAGCGAATCCTCTATTTGTGTATTTTTTTCGTGATATTAATCAAATTTTATTGTCAAATCCCAAATTTCGCAATACACTTGAATTTTATCTTTACGTTGGATTGGATCAGCCAGCAGGTGAGTGACAAAATCTGCGTTGCTCATGGATACCTTGCATTATGTGGGATGGTTCAGATCACCTATTTTACTAAAAAGATAATAGATTAAGTATTATGTAATGTAAAGCACTGTTGATCTCATTGTTTTTCGCCAGTGGTGGTTGAGTACAACCTTCATCCTTGTATTCAATTTAGCATCACTACTACTTTTTTTAACACTGAAAATTCCAAATTATAAATTTTATAATTTTAATAAAGCCAATTATGATCACATAAAGAATGGCCTCTCGACTATACCTTGGATAATTATTTTTGATGGTAATACATTGGAAGAAAATATAACTTCTTTCTTTTAGATTTTCATATCTCAGAGAATGTACCGAGCGACCATTAAAGAAATACATACAACATAAATTTTATAAAAAATGGAAGGTATATGGTTATTTATGTGATTATGGTACATTTAATTTGTTGAGCAATCGTTCTAAGCGTCTTGTTAAGTGGATTATTAATATTATTACGTTAATCATATTAAAGCAGAAAAACCTAACAACAGTAAAAAATTTTGGCACTTTGTTGTTGCTAAGGATTCTGGTAGTCTTCCCTTAAGTATGACCTTTAGTAATACAGCTGATAATAACGACTTACTCTATAATTTGTTTGCTGTCAAAAGTGTTTATTAACCTATAACAAATATTAGGCCTGCTCAGCATACCAACACAGAAGGTAGTGCTGATTTTTGTAGGCTTAATTTAATACTGAAGCGACAGATATTTTACGAAACCTGAACACAGAAAGGATGCTGGTGCAGATGGCATCCCATCACTGTTGCGAGATGCGCTGATGTTCTTGTCTTGTCTCTTACGCTCCTTTTTAAGCAGCCACTGAGTCTTGGTGTTTTTTCAAAATGTCACTTAAAGTAATAGAAACATTGCATTATTTTGAATGGATTGCCGTCCGGCGAATCCACCGAATGCCCTACCCGCGGTATTTCCCTCTTCTTGTTGAGCCGGTAAAAGGAAAATCGGCCACAGCACGTTTTCTCTCTGTCTTTATTTTGCTCAAGCCTTTGCCTATTAAATTGACATCTCCTTTTATCGAACTGAAAATCTCTGCATGCAAGAAATTGGTTTGACAGCCGTGTATAGACTTACGTAGATTTATGTAAATTGTAATTAGTGGTGGTTACTGTTTTGGGACATTAGTCCTATTTGTAACCCAAAGAAAATAAGAGACAAATTTTTTTTCTAAAGTCACATGCTAAAACCTTCAAATTTAAAATTACTTTAGAAACTAATTTGTGGTTAGACAACTGCCCATTCTTGAATAAAGTTTAATTGATCTAAAATCAATTTTGAAGAATGACGAAAACAAAATCCACAACCAAAATGTCATTGGTCCAAATAGTCAATACCCATGGATACAAACGCAATTTACCAATTATGAGACTTTCTTTGTATTTTTTAATCATTCTTAAATGAAATTGAGCCGATATTAGATTTGTGTTTTAAATAAACAGTAGAGTGATTTCTTAGATTTTTCATTTTCATTTCAAATTATGTTTAACTGAAAAATTTTGTATTTCTTTACTGTTTGATGTCAGTAAATTGCAAGAGTTATTGTAAAGTCTTAAGTTGTGTTTAAGATTATAGAATAATATTTTGACTAAATCAAAAATTAGCGTATTTAACCCAACCGATATTTAAACCTAATTATTAATTAGTCTTTATTTGTTTCGTTTTCACTCAATACAGAAATAAGGTACAAAATAATTATATTTAATTTCTAAAATAAAAAGTTATATAAAATATTTCCTTGGCTAACATGTGAGTTTGGCACTTTGTTGTAATTATGATATTTTGGTGAATCTTTAATAATTTTATTACAGATTATGATTTTATTACATAGTTTGTAGGCGGATAATAGGCTTTATCACAACCTTACGTTAATGAATCAAACAATTTTTGGCATCAGTTCAAAAAGCACATTACTATTTACTAATTCGACAATTTATAAATACCTATTACATGATTTTATTTCTACGCTTCTACATTTGTATCTTATATTTTCGATTAAAAAAGTTCTGTGTCATGTTTACTTAGGACTTTTTTATTTTGTCTTTGAAATGTTTTAGCTGCAAAAACAGTATTTTTAAGAACATTGCCAAAATAATCAAAAGATTAAAAAATAATGGGAAAATGTAAACATATTTCCTTTTGGCGAGAGCTACGCATTTCTTCCCCAGCTTTATTTTTCATTTGGACAGTTCAAATCTTTATTCTTATGTACGTAAACAAATATAAAAATGAATTTTTAAATACAAAAATAATTTTTGCGGTAAAGAAATTATTATGCAGCGTCAGATATTTTGACTTCACTAAAGAAATTAATATAAGAGAGAGAGAAAAAGAAAATTCAATGATTTATTTATTTTTTTCATATTGTATCGAAATTAATCAGTCGAAACTAGAAAATGAAAATCGGAAAGTTATCAAGTGAGTATCAACTCTTTTAGTTGTAATAAACACTGTTTAGGGATATTTTTATAAAGGTAGAAATTTAAGGATATCTAGTTTGTGTTAATCATTCCTAAAGCTTCTGCATTTAAATACAAAATATTTCATAGGAATAATGTACAAGACAGAAAATAGTTTTTTTTATAGCATGTTTTTATAAAAGAGTAAATACACAGGTTCACAAAAAAAGAGGTGTGTGCTGGATGTTGAACAAAGAGTTTCTGGCGTATTTTTTTTTCGCTGAAAACGAATCTGATGTCAAAATTGAGGGTCAAACAGAAAAAAAATCAAGAAAAATCCAAAAAACCGATACGGTTCATTTACCGGCAGAAACCTGCTAACACAAAATTTTTGGACCTAGACTATATAAACTATAAGAGATACCAGAAATTTCATAAAACAAATGTAGAGCTTTTTTAATTGTTAATATAAAAAGTTATGAAAATTTTTTTGATAAGATAAATAATAAAGGAGATATAAACGAAAATGTAATAAGTCCAAAATAGGAAAAAAATATATTTTTTCATTATTGTGATTTTTTTTTTAATTATAAATCATTTATTTTATTCATTTAAATTCCAAATCATACGAAGGCGTAGAAGGGCCACACAAATTTTTATTTTTAGTACAAATTCCGACTTACAACTCGGAATTCCGACTTACAACTCGGAATTCCGACTTACAACTCGGAATTCTGACTTAGAACTCGGAATTCCGACTTACAACTCGGAATTCCGACTTAGAACTCGGAATTTCAAGTACTATTGGATTGTATTCTACTGTAGTAAATGGGATCGCTCGGCTCAACATAGCCCTTCGACCACGGACGTATATAAGGGGGGTTTAGGGGGTCCCGACCCTCCCCCATTCATATCCATCTTACTTGTCCAACAAAAAAAAATTACATGCATCGCGCCGATTGTAGAAAACGATAGTTACTTAGTCCGCCGCAGCGGAGTCTATTTTGTCTCTTCGCGTTGCGCAATTGTTATAATACAGAAAGAAGTGTCGCTTTTAAAAAGTATAAAACGAACAAATCAGGTATCTCTTTTGAGTTTTTTTCTAAGAAAGAGAGACCAAAGCCCAATGAACTTTTGTCAAAAGACAATGTGGACCTTCGTAACTTTTATTGCCTCTGCCCTTGGACGTCTTGATTTGTAATGGTCCAGCGTAGTCAACTCCAGAGTGGGAAAATGGTTGTGATGGTGTAACTCGTGATGTCGGAAGTTGTCCCATTAATTGCTCGGCTGTCTGGGCCTTGAATCGAATACACTTTATGCATTTTCCAATGTTAGTTTTGACTGTTCTTTTCCCATTGACGATCCAGTACATTTGCCGAATGTATGCTAATGTTAGCTGGTTTCCGCCGTGTAGGGTTTTTCAATGAGCATCATCAATAACCAATTTGCTAAGGTGACTAGGAGAATGCAAAATCGCAGGGTGTTTGAAGTTAAATGACAGATGCGGCCTTCCCCCGACACGAAGAATCCCATCAGCATCTAGGAATGGATTAAGATTGAGTATCCTAGTAGGCTTGGCAACTTGCTTTTTCTCTAGTAGAGCATCAATTTCCTTTTGGGGACCCCTCCCTTGTCAAAGCTATAGCTACGTCCGTGCCTTCGACCCAGGAATATCTTTTGTGGATATCCTGCATTAGTTGATGCTTTCAATACCCAAACTTTTTGTAAAGTTGGAGTTGTTCCGGGCGGCAAGTTTCCATTATACCTTCGGGTGTCAAAAATGCTTCTGGATATTTTAGCTTTTGGCCTATTAATTCCATGTATTCGCATAGTATTTGTTACGTGGTTTCGCGCAATCTGTAACAAAACCTGCAGCGTTTATTTTCAGTATTTTCCATATTTTTGAGGTGATACCTCTAAGGACCGTGTCCTGTCAGAAAGTTGATGGTTAATTTTTTTAAAGTTCTAATAGCTTCTTAATTAGGGAGAGATAATTTTTTCTGGTGCCGCGAAACACGCTATCCTTGGAGGAGCTTAATTTGCGCAGACGCTGGCTTTCAGACGGGAGTTAGCTCACGCGGGCTAGCTATATTATAGGGTACTGCGCATGCGTAAAAAATGATAGCTGTCACCTGTCAAATTTTACCAGTCAACTATCATATGTTAAAAACCAACATTTAGCTTACGTTGATGAGATCTGTCTTAAGGTCCTATACATGCGTAAAAAAATTGGCGGCTGTCCTCTATCAAATGTTACCTGTCGACTACCCTATCTCGGGAACCATGTGATAACGTCATTGTAACTTAGGTCTTTTAAACTATGATTATAATTACTTAAATCGTCATTTAGCTGACCAATGCTTTCTGTCAACAGTCATATCTCGGGAAACATGAGACTTAGAAATGATCTGTAAAGTTTAGGATACCTAACATAAGGTTTTAAATCAATCAGCGTCAGAACAGTTTTTTCGTCGGCTGTTTTCGAGAGTTATCGACTAACATCGGAAATTGAACCCAATGATAATTAAAATTGAAACGTTGTTTTATATTATAAACCTGATTTACCAATCGTTTAATAATTATATTCTTTAAATCAACTGTTAAGACCTTAGGCCTAAAGTTAATAGCCCATTTCTAAGTCAAGTACTTCCCAAGATATAATAGTTGACATGATGTGCACATATGATAATGATGATAGTTTACATTTAAAACGTTAAATACACTCTATCTCCAACCTATAGGATAATTCGATATGCACACTAGGAACTAAATTATGGGCCTTTATGGTGTGTTTTAATTCTTTGACCTTAAAATCATTGGCACAACGTCAATAACTATTCTTTTAATCTTTCTGGAAAGTATCGTTTTTTCAACTCCTATAAGGCCACAATGGTTGGTTTTCCCCTGGAATTACCGTTCTCATCGCTAATTGATGCCTCTCGCCTCGACAGCTGTAGCGCCCTTATGGTTTAGGAGAGCGGCATGCGGCTTTCACCATTTGATAGGTATGATGATATCACGTGATTATTGACATATGTCAATGAAAATTAAATTTTTTATACCATTTTACTGTGTCCTATTAGCGTCAAAAAAATTCCAAAAAAATGCAAGCTTTTTGGAGCGAATAGAAATTCTGGGTATCATTTTTTTATCTGATTTACATGCCCTCACATCGCGTCCAAGTAAGATAAATTTCCTAAGTGATGTTGGTTATCAATTGGAGCCAAAGGGTTTCTGTCATTTAAGGGTTAATTTCAATACCTTATTCACCGGTCGATAGGTATGCTTTATCTTATAATATTAAACAACGTTTTAATTATCAACGGGGTTATATTCAGATTTTAGCCGATAAATCCTAAATGTTATTCCACGAAAAAACCGTTCTTGCGCTGATTGATTTAAGACCTTTGGCTACATATCCTAAACTTTACAGATCATTTCTTAGTCACATGGTTTTCGAGATATGACAGTTGACAGATAACATTTGACAGGTTACAGCAATCATTTTTTCACGCATGCGTAAGACCTTAAGATAGATCCCATTCACGTAAGCTAAATTTTTTAAGTCTCGTGGTTTTTGACATATGATCGCTGACAGGTGACAGCTGTCATTTTTCCGGAATTTCAAGTTGTAATAAAATTCCGAGTTGTAAGTCGGAATTCCGGGTTGTAAGTCGGAATTCCGAGTTGTAAGTCGGAATTTGTATTGAAAATAAAAATAAAAATTTGTGTGGCCCTTCTACGCCTTCGTAAAATCACTTAAAATTTGCAAAAAAAAATTTTCAGGGGTATACTTTGAAACTATCCTGAAAATTCGGTTTTATGATTATAACTCGAAAAATATTGCATTTAGACAAAAGAGTTATATAACTTAAATAAAAAGTCTTATAAAAATATGTAGTTTATGGCATATAAAGTTTCGTGTATCTTTTATAGTTTTTAAGATATTGACGTTTTAAATAAATTTAAAAAATCGGTAATACCTGAAATTACGCCTTTTCTCGGTTTTTTGTTGATTGACCCCAATTTGACTTTAGACTCGTGTTTAGCGGAAAAAATTCGCCAGAAAATCTTACCCCGACACTTAGCACACACCACTTTTTTTGTGGACTTGTGTTATTATGTTATTATTGGTAATGGTCCCACCAAAAGCGAGTATATATCTTATCAACCTTAAAAGGGGTCTTTTCGAAAAGCATTGTAATTTTTCACGTGTAGTCAAAAACATTAAATTAATGTTTTTGCGTGTAGTAGTATACGAGTTTCTTTTAAATCAGGGGTCTCCAAACTTTCCAGCCTTAGGGCCATACTGATGATTACTCCAGTAAGTTCCGAGGGCCAAAACCATATTATCATTGTGGCCGGTGGTAAGAAGTGAAATAGTCCACTGATGAAAAAAAAAGTCCGAAAAAGTACACAACGTTTAAAAAAGACTGCAAATCGGACTAAAGTCCGCAAAACGGCAACACTGCATATTATTAATTTTCCTGTCATTATCTGTAATTTCAAGATTAGTCGTAGAGTACGAGCCATGAGGAGTAACGTGACACGACATCTGGTGGACACAAGCGGAAATAGGTAGTACCTTCTATCGCTAACAGATGGCGCTAATAGCACGTACAGAATAATCTCGTTGGTTCGAGAAAGTTCTGGTGTCTTCCACTCACTTCTAGATGGCAGTACTTACCTTATCATACTGCCGTACGCTGGCTTAGTTGTGGGAAAGTCCTTCAGCGCTTTTTTGAACTTCGAGCAGTGATCGAAATTTTTTTGAATGAAAAGCATCGCCCTCTTACTGAATTACAAAACAACGCATGGCTGTGGAAGTTAGCATTCTATGTTGATTTGACAAAACATGTGAACGAACTGAATTTGGGATTGCAAGGAGAAAACCAGCATCTTCCTGATTTATACACTAATATCAAATCATTCCGGAAGAAATTGAGACTGTTTCAATCACAACTACGAAGTAAATGTTTTTCACATTTTAAAACATGTGAAATATTCAGCCACACTACTGAGACTGAGTTTCCTATCGATTTTCCATTCGAAACTTTGAGTGCTTTGAAGATAAATTTTGATACTCGTTTCTCGGACTTTGATGCCATTGCGAATCAAATTAAGATTTTTCAGAATCCTTTTGATACTGACATTGAAACCCTAGCCCCGGAACTTCAAATGGAAATGATTGATCTACAATGCAGTGATATAATTAAGAACAAATATCAAAACTCATCTTTGTTGGAATTTTATAAGAGTCTTCCACTGACACAATTTGATAATTTGCATAAATTTGCTCGTGGTCTGTTTTCTGTTTTTGGTACTACTTATTTGTGTGAGAAAACCTTCTACAAAATGAAGTACACAAAAAATGTTTACAGATCGACATTAACTGATGAGCATCTTAAATCTCTTTTAATAATTGGTACAAGTAAAATTAGTCCACAACTACAAACTATTGTCAGTGGAAAATCTCAATTATATAAATCTCATTAGTATTTCATATGTCATTATGTTTGTTATAAGTTATGTGATTATTTAAAATGTATAAAATGTTTGTTGGATTCATTTCAATAATTTGTTAGTTATTATATACTGAAGTTAAATTTTCTGCATATTATACATGTCTTTACTCATTACAATTCTGTGTTTCTTTATCCAACTTATCACAAAAACAATAACAATAAGCCTACAAGAATGTTATGAGTTAGCGGAGTTAGCCCATGACCATATCAATGTAGATGTCATATTAACAATTATTCAACATAAAATTAGAATACTTCAGTAAACTAAATTTAATTTGCTATAAAAATTATTTGTTCTCTAAAAGGAGTTTTCAAGTATGCTAGCTCTCCGCGGGCCGGACAAAATCTGTCCGCGGGACGGATGTGGCCCTCGGGCCGTAGTTTGGAGACCCCTGTTTTAGATGGTCCAAAGGTCTGTTATTATTTTTTAATATTTGCAGATTTCATGTTAATTATTTATTAATGTGTTATTTATTATTTATTTTATTTAATGTATTTTAAGAATGATATATATTGAATTTTATTTAGTTCATGTACTTCACAATTTTGCATATAACTGCTTGTTGAAAAAGATGTGGCACTATTAAGTTCTTCTGTTTATTTTTCTAAAAATGTTAGTACTTTTTTATAAACACGTAGGAGGAAACATGTGAATTTGTCCACTCTTTGGAAAATTTACAGCTATTCAAAGTTGCCGTGCCACAGTATTTAAAAAAAAATCTTGAACGATCGTTAAAAGTGTATAAGGACTCTTCACCATAAGTAAAAACAGTGGAAATATGGGTTGCTTAGAGTGATCGTACAAGTCTTGAAGGACGACCAAAAAATTGTAAGCAATATTTTGACTAAACTTTTGGGTTTCAGACAGTGAGGCCAGGTTGTTGGAAAAAAAGTACTCCCTCCACACAACACGCACATAATGTGATTGGGACACCGAAAGGAGCCAAGCGATGCCGAAGTCTTCCCCAGATTAAGGACTAAGGAGAAGTATTCCCCTACCACGTGACGTGGAGAGGTAACGCACCCAATGCTTACCTACGTCCGTGGTAGAAGAAAACTTCTCCTTAATCTGGGGGAAGACTTCGCCATCGCTCGGCTCCCTTCGGTGTCCCGATCAGAAGGAGCTGGAGGAAGTACTTTTTTTCCACAATCTGGCAGCACTGGTTTCAGAAAGCTGTATGCACTATGGGTGCCGCATGCATGGAGGTAAGTAAAACGCGGCATCGCCATTCTGGATGTCCGTTCGTATTTTTGAATGTAACACGCGGGCTGGCCACATGGATGTAAGTTACACCCGGCATCGCCATTTCAAAAAGAGATACCTACGTAATTTATTTATGAAAAGCAATAAAACCATTTTTTTAACCGACTTTAAAAAAGAAGGAGGTTCTCAATTCGATCTTATGTATTTTTTTTGTGTGTTTGTTGATTACTTCGTGGTTCAGAGGTCAATATTTCTGATTCTTTTTTGTTCAACTCAAGAGCCAACCAAAAAAATCTTGTTCCTTCCTCCTTTGAACGGTTTTAGTTAAGAATATAATATAATTTCTACTCTTATTATTATTAAGAATTTTTTTTGTCGGTAAATTAGTCCGACAAAGAGCCGACAAGAACGACTTAAATATGTATGGGGGCAATAATAACCTAATTCTTAAGGCTTAAGCATAAAAATATTTCTTATGATTGCTACTTATTGCATCTACTTCCTCTTTAATCATTAACTTGCAACGCAACAAATTATTTTTTTAATAAAAATAGTCATCTAGTAAGCGCGACAAATCCCTGATTATTAAAAGGTTTGTTTGTTGTTCAGAAATATTTTACACTTTTTTGCTTTTTTTACCATTGTAGTCCTAAAATACACCTTCCATTAGAGCAGCTATTCTCAAACGCTGGTCCGGCGGACCACCAGTTGTCCGCGGAGAAATTTTACTGGTCCGCGGACAATTTCTTCTATCCGCAAAAAAAATTTACTTAAAAAAAATCACTTAATTTTAATTTATAAAATTACGAAATATAAATATCTTAAGCTAATTTTTATTTCTATTTATATTATTACATATCTTTTAATTTTAATATTATTGTAAGTAAATGATAATAAAAATGTTACGATTAACTTTAGTAGTTCTTTAATACCTAGTAAAATTTTGTTGTTAAAAAAATATCACTGGTCCGCGAATTTTTTTTTACAAATTCTACTGGTCCGCGGACCAAGAAAGGTTAAGAAACGCTGCATTAGAGGGCTTACGTAAAAATGTGTAAAGTAGTGTACTATTTTCTATAGGGCAAACAGACCTATTATTAAACAATACAATAAAATATGCTACCTTTGTAAATTCACGAAGACGAATGACTGCATTTTGGATGTGTTCGCGGTAAAAAAATCTAGTGCTAAGTACCACTCGATATCGCCAGTAAATTAGCCATCCCGCGTATTACATTTAAAAATACGACTGGCCCGGCCTCCCGAATGGCGATGCCGCGGGTTACTTACCTATATGCGTGCCGCATTTGCTAATAATTTATAAAGGAACAAAACGCATTCGAATGCGACTTTCTGAGCAACATATGAGGCGTGTACCACCCTGATCCTTAATCAAAACAACAGGATGTTCGTCCCCAAAAAGTGTTCTGATAATGTCATTGTTTAAAACATGTTAAAATTAAAACAAATTAATTATAAGCAAAAATAAAAATCGATGATTTTCAGTTTTTTGCTAATATCTTCAGAACTGAATTTTGAATTAAAATTAAGTGCACAGTCAAGATCAGCATTAAATCGTCTAAAATTTTTCCCTTTTAAACGTGTCACTATTTTGTTTAATAAATAATAATAAATGTAGGCCGAATTTGGGACACACTGTATATTGTCAAATTAACACTGACTTCACTGTGTATAAAGAAAAAACACTTGTAGGGAATGTCAAACAGTTTGCGTGGGAATACCATTTTTTATTTTGACGTAGGTGGCGTCTATAATATTTAAATTTTTATTTTATTGGTTTTCAGTCTTAAAATCAGACTTATTTTTAAAATCAGATTATGTATTTCTGACTTTTATTAGGAAAAAACTGTTCAAGCCAACTGTTAATACAGGTCGTTTTCTATTTTTACTGAAACTGTCCTAATTGAAAGGACCAACAAAACTTTTTTAAAGCCAAGACAGCATATATGACGTATTTATTTGGGATCACCAATTTGCTCGAAAATAAATGGTTTAAATGTAAAATTAAATTAACGAGAATAAATATTTTAATTGTCCTAGCAAATTCGATAAAATAGGATAATTAGCAAGCAATGACTAGCTACTTCTCCACAATGTCTTTAAATTGTATGACCTGTAAAATTCAACCATAGGAAGCAGTTGCAGTATATTAACTATAAAAAGTGGGTAGGCCCCCAACTATTAATTAAAAAATTAAAAATTAATTCCAAAATATCTAAATTCGTTTAAAAAAAGTGAGGAAGGCGGACTTTGGCTTTCCCCGCCAAGCATACAGGCTGTAACAACAAAAAAAATATTTAATTTTGTCGTAAACGATAGAACTAAAATATTATTAGATAACTGATTTTTTAAATCTCATTTAAGATATTTATAACCAGCATATTAATAATTTAAAAATATTTAGACAACTACAAGTGCACACCAAGTAGAATTAAACAATAGAAACAAAGTTCTTAAGGGGGTATTCTAGCCTAGAAAGTTCAAACAATCGAAATTTCTTTTTTTATATTTCGATATTCAAGAATATCTCCTCAAAAGGATTTTTCGAAATCCAAATTATTTTAAAAATTATAGCTTAAGTTAAAGTTTGGCGAAAGTTCGAGTTTCGAGCTTCAAATGCTCCAAAAGAAGAAAGAAGTGCTGGTCTTTTGGAGAGAAATTCGTTTAGTGTTTAATATAAGGTAGAAGGCCCAATATATGCAGCCGAAATCGCTAATTAAAGAAATGTAAGTTAGAGGTGCTGTTCTATCTGTTAGACTACCTGAAACTTAACTTTAAACGCCTTTTTCTCGAAACTACTTTTTTGAAACCTTTGTCACAAAATCTTAAGTTCTAATTAAACGATTTTCTTAAAATTTAGCATGATTTTTTTATATCCCTCTATGGCAGGAACCACCAAAAAATCGAAATTATCGATTTTTACCATTCTTAAAAATTCGGAAAAGTTAAAAAATAACAAATACGTTTTTTTTTGGGAAACCTCCATATTGCGAGAATTTCTTTAATTTTTTCTGGTTCCTGCCATAATGACATTTGTACCGATAAAAAAATCTACTATTTTTTATTTTTCAGATGACTAGTAACAAAGAAATCGAGCTTTTCCCTCTCTACTTCAAAAGCATGTAAGTGTGTAAAATGTTTTTTTTTAATTTTTTTTATGAATTCTTAAAATATAAATAAATGAATAATAAAAAAATGGATAGCCAACATATTAACTAAATCTTCATTGTGGCTGTGTGCGTGTAAGAAAATAGGGAATGAAGAAACTTTGTATTTCGTGCAAATTTTTTATTAAAACAAAATCCTAGCAGAGCGCTTTCGGTAAAACCATCATAAGTGCTATTCGTCGTCAAGCCGGAGTCGTAGCAATTTGAGCATACATTATATGTAACAGGTCACTAACAAACTTTCCCATTATTAAATGAAATTAAAAGTAAAACAACTGTTAACAATGTCACATTTTGTCTTTCAAAAGGTGCAGCATATTATATCCATAGACACAGCACCTTCGAAAAAGCTCGGATTCCTCTTTCGAGCCGGAAAGTATTTCTACTCTACTAATCTGTATACTCTGGATGAATCCCAAATCAAAACCTGTCTAGAAATATTGTTTTCATGTGAACAATTTACCTCTTACTTCACTTAAGAAACCCACAGTAAGTTAGTACTTAGGTACTATAGTCATCTATTTTGCACTTTTCTTGCATCCTGCACTAAAGAATTTTTCCATGTTACTATAAAAGGCAAAAGAAACCTCCAAAGGGGTCATTATAAACGACTTTTGAACAGTTGATGACATTGACGACTAAATAGTTAGCATAGTTACTTTGCATTGTTATTACCATAGAAACGATTGTTAACCTGGTTGCTAATAAAAAGTGTAAAACAAAGATCCAAACTTCTTTGATAAGAAAAGCCTATTAAGTACAGTAACTTGTTCATACCAATTTTGTGCCAATTTTATAACATTATTTAAGATTTCGGATAAAGTTTTAAAAGCTAATAACTTCCAATGAATAAATGAAATTTTTTCATTAATATTTTTTGGATGGCCCTTTAGATTCTCGGTTTTTTGTTCTCGCAGACCATTTTTATGTTCTCACGGCCACCGGGGGTGGGGGAAACACTGCTATAGAACAAAAGAATTTTAAAAAATTCTGAGTGCAAAATAGGCGCAAATGTCTAGACTCTGCCCTTTACATACACTCTTAGATTTGTTGAAAGATCAGTTTTCAAAAAAATTATTTTTACAGAAAAAAATTAGGTCTTCTATGTAGATATACTTAATAGGAAGATCTAGTGACCGACACGACCTTTATGCAACCTATACAATTAACATGCATATGAAGCTAAGTATAAAAAGGCAATATGCCTTGACTACAAAATAAACCTCAAAGATAAGCTCTAGCAACGGTTGAATGTTTTTCGAGCATTAAAACAAATTGAAAATATCCAGAAACGTCGGCAAAAATAGAAACGGGAGTTAAGCCGTCGTTAAACTACTAAAATTACTTGATCCCGCATACGTTATTGAACCGTATTAGTGAGTGGTTGTTTTTTTATACCGCAACAAAGGTATGTCGCACGATTTTATATTATATATTTTTTTTAATTATAATTTTCCGTGACAATAACAAAAGATGTTTTGGTGTGTATCCTATAATTTATTTAAAGTGGTAAATTGTTAGAAAAAAATACCTACAATATGTATTAAAAAAATGTTAAAGTGAGGAGGAATTAATAATAATATAGCCAGGAAGCATTTATAATATTGGAAATATGCGTACGTAATTTATATCTAAAAACTTTGCGTAGACTTTTTAATGCAACATCAATTCTTGAGGATATTAAGTTCTTTACCTTTTACTTACTTAAAGTATAAGAATATTCACTTCTTTGGGTTAGTTTTAAGAGAATCAATACTGTAGATCTGATGAGTCTATTGGTTACCAATTACTTTTTTAATGCGGAATGGTGGTCGAATATTTATTAATTTATTTTACTCGTAAATGCAACTAATGTAATTTGGTTTAAAATTAGAGGGAAATTTTATCATGTGATATGGATTATATTAAAAACAAAAGAGTAATATATTAGGAAGTAAGTTAATATTTCATTAGATTGGACATTATGACCATTTTTTTTTTAATTGTAAAGTATGCAGTTACATGATTTTTAGTTAGGTTATAAACAATTTCCTAATCAATAATACATAATAATTTAAAAGAAGAAAAATTGGTATTGGTAATTTATAAAACAATGACAAAATTAACATTTGGCGACTTTTATTTACTTAGAGAAATTGCATAACACTTTGTGATGTTTTTTTTAACTTAGACAGTGCACGAAGGCCTAATGCCGAGAACTAATGTACGTTTAAAGTGTGGTAAGAACATGGGATTTAAATATTTGGAGGAAAAGGGAAAACTTTTGCGGCCACAGTTTTAATACTCGAGGAATGAAGGAACGAATAAAGTAGAAAGTACAGGGTCTCTTTAGTTGGAGTGTAAAGGGATGCATTGAAGTAGCGCTACGTGTTGCTCCGTTGGAAGCTGTCAGAGGCGAGATTATACTGGCTTATTCTTTCTAATGTTGTGAAAGTATCTATAAAAGACAGCAAGAGAGTGGGCAAGAGAAGAAAGCTTTCCTGTAAGAATGGGATCATTAATAAGGCGGACATATCATTAAATAAAATCAATCATTCTCACATCCCCCACAAGTCTTTGTGGGGGATGCGATTTCCCTGATATGAAAATAATTTATTAAGGAGGGTCTGAGTCGTAATACATACATATTAAGAGTGGAGAAATACTTTCTGGCTCGAAAGGAGGAATCCAAGGTTTTTTGAAACTGCTGTGGATATGGATATAATGTGCTTAAGCCACTTAAGGTTATTCTAAAAAGTAACGCCTACAAGGTTTAATTAGAAGGCAGACTTTTTTTTGGAAAGTGACCATGATTGTATTTTAAAGGCATTAAACTGGATAATATTTTTGACGCCCCAATTCAATAAAAAATAATTGTAGAAATTTAATATTACCTAACAATTGTTTAAAAGTTGTAAATTCCCTGTTAACATAATCTGTAAACAAGAATGCCAATGTAGCGAAATACTTTTTCTAATTAGGACAATGGCACTTAAAAATATTATTAAAATTTATATAGTATGTATTTATATAATTACATTATAAACAGTTATTTATTTTACGGTTGACCGACAGAAAAATTGGGCCCTTATTTATGTACTAGATGAAAAGCCTGTCTCCGCCAGGCAAGAGACAATATTAAGTAGCCTCTGTCTCTCTCTGGAAGACGCCTTCCGTACGGCTAATGTTAAAAAACACTTTTTTGCTCCTATTTTTGTCCCGAGGGCGAAATACAAAAATCGGGCTTCGTTAGGTTCTAGCCACTGCTAAAGACTACCGCTGTGCCAAATTTCATGATTTTAGCTCAAGCCATAACTTCAGAATCACGTGGACAGACAAATAAATATATATACCTACCTACATATAAATACATCCACATTAGCAAATTATATATATAGACTAGAGAAATAAACTAAGTTTTTCTTTTACACCTAGCAAAAACAGTCAATAAACATAATGCTCTGGTAACCTCGTAAATATTATCAATGAGGTATATATTAATTACCTACTTTAAATTACGGGGCCTGCCATGTTATTCATTAATTTTTTGGCAAGATCCGCCAAAACAATAAGTAGTTAACTTTTATGCTATTGTCCTAGCGGAATCACAGATGCACATCTATTTATACAATCCAGTTTTAATAAAATTAATTAGGTATTTCATTCATAGTTTTAGAATACCTGCATTATAAATTAAAACTTTCATCTGCTAAAATTATTATTTGTTAAAGTGTTTGTTAATGTAATTGGGCACCAATTAACTAACTAGTTATTTTATTCCGAAAATTATTGCCATTAATGAGCAGAATTACTAATGGGAGGACATGAGGACAATGACACTACTACTATTTTGTGTGTTACACATTAAAACATTTTTAACCAAGGAAATCGAGAAAATGCTCAAGAGTTGACTCAATTTTCGAGGTCGGGTATATCGATTTAACATAGAAGAACATAGTCTTATGAAATCAAATATAAGTTCCCTTTCATTAAATTTAATCTGAAATTTTTGTTTACTTTTAGAATTTCTTATTCTAAGTATATCATAGTAATTAAAAACATAAAAATATTTAATAGTTTTAAGGAAAATTGTCGTAAAATACCTAAAATTTACATGATATAAATAAGTATTCACAAATCTATGCCCCTACCAGAGTTGTCGCAATTACTGTTAAAAAGTAATTTAAATACAATTACCAATTACTCTTCTAAGTAGTAGTAAATTACGATTACCAATTACTAACATATTTGTTAAAAGTAATTCAATTGTCAATTAAAAGAAAAGTAATTGAATATTTTAGCAATTACTCTATTTAAATTACCACATAATATTAAACACGATACACTAAACAAATAAAATATTTATACTTATATGTATTATACGCGCACGTTACACTATTCAAACTGCTTTCTCGGCAAGTTCAACATTAAATGATTCTAAAATAAAAAATTCTATTTATCCTACCCCAAACATCAACAGATTTTGTCACAAAAATGTATAAAAACGGTAATTAGGTAATTGAATTAGTTTTTAAGTAATTCAATTACTTTAAAAGTAATCGAATTATTACTTTCTAAGTAATTGAATTAATTGGGATTCGTGAAAATCAATTACCAATTATGATTACTTTATCCTATTAATTAAGAATCCAAATACAATTACCTTTTCCTGAAAGTAATTAAATTAAAGTAATCCAATTACTCAGAAGTAATTGAATACGATTTTTCAATAATTTTAATTCAATTACCGACAGCATTTTTTCCATAAAAATTAAAACAAACGACCATCACAACAGCATTTCGCAAAATATTGAAACTGGCATATTGGCGATAGATTCGCTCTTGACAGTAAAATGCTATCGTTATAATATAATAGCATTAAAAATTTCGTTTTGCACTAAAACACATATATTTAAAAGGTACTAGCCAGCTGAGTCCCATAAATTAAAAAAAAAATAAAATATAAAATTAAATTACTAACCTTTAATTGAAAATACCTTAAATATGGTCAGCTTACTCGTTTTATTGGATTTGGCATGCAAAAAAATTGGTCAGTTTCCAACTAATAAATTGTGTTGTGCTATAGTAATAAATTTTTTGGGTTTTACCACACTTATTTCTTGAAAAATCTCTGGAATTTTGTGTAAAGTTAGTTGCCAAAATGAAAAAGTATAATATATGTTATTTAAAATGTATTTAAAACAAATAGCATGTGGAGATGTTTAAACGATTTTATTTTATAATTAATAACAAAGTTGTGATGTATCGATAAATAATAAATCCAAATCCATCACGGGTATTGTTTTTTGTAATCCAGTCAGCATTTAAAACATACAAGGCCCTCGAAGCTATGTCGGATCCAAACAATAAAAATCAAGACCCTGACAAAAAGTTTGAACAAATCTGCTTTCCCAATTACAACTGCGTCTCTACATACATAGGATGTCCGAAAAATACAGTCCAAATTTTATGACAGACCCCTGACGAAAAAATAAATCTATTTAAGCAATTTAGTTATATCGTTGATTGAAAGTTATATCTGGAAATGCATCATTTAGCCGGTAAAAAGTGTTAAAAATTTTAGAAATATATTCTTAATTTTTTATTAACGTTCTTATTCATTGCAATGTCTTTTGGTGTATAATAAAACATTATAAAAACTTTTCTTTAGTAGGCGGCTAAAAAAAAACATTTTTTCTGTATTTTTATTAATGTTATGACAACTTAGATATTTTTATTCTGTAACTTGTATTTAGAACGTTTTTTAACTGTGAAACATGTTTCGTTGGATGAGCCCTACGCCAAAAAAAATGTGGTCAATTACCTATACATACATTAATTAACTGAAATAATAAGTAAACATTGAAGTAAATTTTATTGAATAAAGTTAGTACAAAAGTACATTTTTTAAGCACAACCTTTTTAATAATCCTGAGACATTACATAGGTGCCCAGTTTAATCATTAAGATGAAAAAAGGACCTTCTTCCTACACTTTATTTTTCTAAAAAAAAAGAGATGTTAAACAAGACTAAGCTCAATTTCTATCGGAAACAATTAAAATCAACCTATTTTTCGCTTATGTCCCCTTTAGCCCCTTTTTACAAATCAATAGGCTCTAGAACCTAATCCGTCATAAAGTTAGCTCATTTGGATGGTGAAAATAGAACACAAATTATGAAAATATCACAAAATATTAATCTTTACCCTCTTCCCATAAAGCGGTATTTCTCAAAAACAGTAGGTAAATAACTTGCCTTAAATTTTACACTATAACATGTTTTAAATTAGTAACCTATTACTTTTGCGAACCAACAGGGAAACCGATATACAGACAAAACAACAATGGAAAACAATGTTTTTTTAGAGACTCCAAAACGTAAAAATCTATAAAACCCTGAAGTAGGATGTCTCCTTTTCGAAAACATCTATTAATTTGAGGAGGAGCCCAGCCCCTCCACTTTTTGAGGTCAGTTAAATAAAATAAAATCTTTTTATACCTACATTATTTTATTAAATTTTTAAATTAAGCAATTGACCACCACTTCTTGTAGTCAATATACGCCACTGTCTGTATGCTCACTGCATGTGTAGGTTGGCCAGTGACCGCTCGTGGTTTGTCTTACAGGAGGGCTCAACGTACAAAAGCAAAAATTAACATACATCATAGACACCCGACAGATAATGTCCCATTTTTGTAGTTTTGGGCAAAACATATATTTGAGATGGTTATATAAGCAAATACACACCAACTGTATTTTTTTTAATTAAAGTATATTTTGTTTTTGTCCGAAACAAACTTTTCAATCACTTTTTCATTATAGTTCAAAATGTCCAATCCAATCAACTTTTTTAGGTGAGCTCATTTCAAGAGCATTTAATCTTTTTTTGCCCGTAGTTTTTCCCAATAACGTTTGGATTAATTTTAAAGTTGAAAAACACCTTTCAGTTTCTGATGTAGTTGTTGGAATGGTAATCAATATTTTTAAAACATGAACAACTTCCCTAAATGCATCAATTATTGTGTTGCCTATAAGAAAACCTGATGGTTTTTAAGGCAAAGTCGGAAATAAACACCCAATTCGAGCTGATGAGCAAATATGAGGAGTCCCAAAGCAACGTCGTCGTGTTTCAATAACACTAAAATCTTGGACTTCCATTGTCTTTATTTGTTAATTAATACACAACGTTTAGTGATGTATTTCCAACCGTTTTCAAGTGATAATCCGTTGTTCACCCAAGGCTTGGCCGACTTGTCACGGTTCAGCAACGGCAGCCAGATATTCGAAATGTCAACACTCGGTTTGCTAAATACATTTTGGTTGTTTGCAATTATTACAGCTTCTTTAAATTTTCTTTTCTTCCAGTGGGTTTCTTTATGAATAATTTTTGCTTCTGACCATTGTATGCTTCCCTGATTTCGACGTGTCACCTCGTCCCGTATGTTTTTTGTGTTTTTTAACTCTTCCATTCCAAGTGGTCTTTTTGTTTTTCCGATGCATACATCACCACATTCACAGAGAATTTGGTAGTGAGAGTCATTTTAAAACATTGTTGTCTGGGCTTGTCTTAGTAAGAATACTTCTCGAGTGGTTTGAGATTTAAATGCTGTTTTCATATTATTCCTATTCGCTATTCTGCGGATCTTTTCTGAAGTTCCTTTAATATACGGAATAGTCATAAATATTTGGTCCTGTGGAGTCTTGTTCAAATTAGAGTTTTTTGTCTTACCTTGATATTTATCGATTGTTTCATTAACCAATCTCTTACTGTAGCCGTTTTGCTTCAGATCCCTAGTTATATTACTTATTCCGGCTTGCAGAGATTCCTTACTGTTACATAAGGTCACTGCGCGGTTATATAGAGTATGTTCGTTTCGTTAGAGTGATTGAAATTCTGATGTAAATATTGTCCAGTGTGGGTAGGTTTTCTGTATACCGAGGTTTGTATATGTCCATTATTTCGTTTGACTTAAACGTCGAAAAAAGGTAGAGCCGAATTTTGTTCCTTCTCCATTGTGAATTTGATACAGGGTCAAAGACAATTTAGATGTTTTAAGGAACCTTCAAGTTCTTCGTCATTACCTGTCCATACAATAAAAGTATCGACAACAAATCGTAGCCAAACTTTTGGTTTGATTAGTGCAGTTTTAATTGCGTGTTCCTCAAACCATTCCATATAAATATTTGCTACCACTGGAGAGAGCGTTAACCCATGGAAAATCCATCGTCCTGCGCATAGTACTTGTCTTTTACTTGGAATGGTTTGAGAAACACGCAAATTAATAGTAGTTATTGGAAATAACGTCCGTGGTGGCACTACTGCGTTAGCTAAAAGGTGCTGTGAAATGCAACATTTGCATGTTTCAGCGTTTGGACAACGTTGACGGAAGACGGAACTGAGCGACACCCACGGTACTCTAGTACTTAGAAATTATTTTTCTTGGGCTGTCATAAAGGTTAATGATTTTTTTTTGGGAGTGGCGCTCCAGAGCCTTCCCTCAACACGAGCCGCCATTGTGGGTGGCACTCACTTACAAGTGCATTAATAATACAAAATATATACATCACAACGAGCATGTAATTCTATAAATAAACAATATAAATATCAACACATTAAAATAAATGGAAAGTTTAAAATTATTCATAAATACATCAAAATAAAATAATCGTCCAGTTACTTGAAATAACACAGAACGATTACAGAAATAAAACTTAGGTTTATTTCTGTACATAAATAATAGTAGGTAATACAGGGGGGAATATGTATTTCTAGATTATTAAAATAAATACGATTACCTGCTTAGTGTTTTAAAATAAACGTGTTTTGCGAAAATTCAACCTCAAAAATATCGAATATTTAGGACTATTTGGAAGTCGGCCAACAATCAAGTTTTTCACGATACCAATGTTTTTGAAAAATTCGGCACATTCCTTTTAACTTTTTATGTAATGGGCTTGGTCTAGTAATAATAAAGCTCATTTGTGTTTTTTATAGTTGTTAATTGATCAAAGTTCCTTTGACTATTTTAGTTTTTCCTAGATTTGCTTACACTATTAAAAATAATAAAGAACTTCATTAAATCATTATTATGTTAGACTAAAGTGAAATTATAATTCTAAGTAGTGTTTTAAGATCTACTTTACATGTGAAAATTAAGCCTCATTCAGGGTCGGTTAAATTTAAACCAATAATTTACACATATATTTGTAAGAGCGTGCTTTTTTAATGACTAAGAATATTATAATATGATCGATACTAAATTTGGCAGAATTATTTTCCCGCTTTTCTTTGAAATAAATTTTGTCATTACTTTTTGTTCCTGTACCTAACGCTATTAGGGATTTGGCCATTACATATAAGCAAAGACAATAATAGTTTTCAATATAGACGCACAAAAAAAAGCTAAATTTTTGTTAATGGGTTTGGACGCTCTCTTACTCGAGCGGGCGTCCATCGAGAGAAAATACATTCACACGCTTCTATACAAGTGTGGAAAGTTCAAAATCGAACATGGACGTTTCGCAAGTAAAACAAAGAAAACAAATTAACCACCAAAACAGTGTGAGATCGAATTTAAACTGGGACATACGCGCCAAAATAGCTTAAACTTTGTACGCTCGACGAAGGTTGACTTATGATGAGGGGTAATACTCGTAAATATGAAGGCGGGAGCGGGCGGCCGTATGCCTAGAATCGCCAGTCTTCGCTGTTAGAAACAGCGCTTGATAAGGTAGGTTTAAAGTGAGTGGACTTTTTACGCCCTCCACTGCGACCGCTCGGTCTATTGTGGCTCACACCTTTTTATATTTCTCCCAATAGGATCGGACTTCTAATGAATCCGATACCAGATTGGGAGAGAGTTCTTACATCTCCTCTTACTCGTGTCGCTACCGGACACGAGCACAATGTGTTCTGATGTGTCTTGGTGTCCCTGTCTCCTGGAGAGTATGATGAGCAGACGATTAGATCCATCATGCCCTCCTCTCCCGGTCTAGTGACGTGGCTAGCTACCAGGTCCTTGTTACAGGAACCAGATGTTCTTTCTGAGGCCGCATCTCCGGCCTTATCCTATGAAAACGGTCCTATCCGCTTTCTGTTTAAAGCCAGGGAACCCTTTTTCCTGTAAAGGTCTGTCCGCCTTCTGTTTGGATTCAGGGAACCCTTCCTAAGCACCTGTTTGTTCGGGATGGATTAGCCCTTCCCCGTGAAACAGACGGCGGTGACTTCGGGGGCACCTTACGAAACGGATTCACCCGTTTCGGTCGGCGCACCTTTGTCTGCTTGTGACCTTGAGTGGCACCTCTCGAATCGGATTTATCCGTTCGGTCAGCGCATGTTTGTCACTTTTTTCCTATGAAAGCGGTTCTGTCCGCTATCTGTTTGGAGCTAGGGAAGTAATAGTTCACCACGGCAGAGCCCCGCATTACCGCAGTAAGGCTAGATACTCTGAGAGGTCGCCCTGTATCTCAAAGGCACTGTTGGAGACACCTGTTTAAGGCACAGGATGTCATTCACTCATCAGCACGGTATGCTAACACCTTGAGTTAAAGCCTTGTGTTCATCTTAGCTTCGGATCCCGTTCCATACGTTGGCAACAAGAGTTGCCGATAACCAGCAACTCTAGCGCATGTTCCAAAAGATCCTACTGGGCCAAACCACAACGACAATGTGTGAACACAGCGGCTGGGGCGCTTGATAAAAGCATATCGACACATTGCGAAGCTTTGTCTCACTTCTCTCACACAGTTATATGGGTTGTCCGTTTCTGTTTGATACATTACACTTTATCTCTATGTTCGGTTTTGGATTTTTCACACCTGTATAAACGAACACTGTTGCCAAAGCTAAAACAATGGTAACAGTAATAAGGAATTATTTTTGTAGAAAATAGGCCAAATTCGTTGTAATAATGTTTTTATTTTACTGTATAATAATAATAATTTAATTATATAATTTTTTACTTGAAAGAATCAAAATTTAATTAAAAATGTATTTATGTTTGATGGGATACACGATGTTAAGTGTGATTTAGAATTTTTAAAATTATATTTTTTATTTTATGACATCCACACATAACAAGAAATGCTGGAATTATACAACAAAAATTAATATTCATTTATTAATGAGAAATCAAACAATCCGATTGATTTTTTTTTACAATTTAACAACACATTACCCACTTTTTAAATCCATGCAATACGTTTTTTATTGTTGTTACCATAGTTACTGACTTTTTAAACCATTGTTGTACGTTTATTCTTAATCCCTTTATGTCAAACGAAAATGAACAGATTATAGTATTTTACTTTTTAAGTAAAGAAATAAAAATGACACTTATCCACTGATTAAAAATCAATATCCCGGATTAGCTCCGCTTGGTATTTTATTTACACCGATTTCATTTAAGATGTAATATTGGAATTTAGCCACGGTCGCCTCTGTCGTTTGATGTTGTGACTACGTGTGATTAGCCCCTTGTGACGTAGATATCTTTTACGCGGGATAGTTTTATATTTAAATTTTGAATGCTTGTAATTCTGTTATAGAATTTCGTATAAAACAATGACCATACCGTTATTTAGGTATAAAGGGTTATTTTTAAAATATGTACAAATGGCCTGTTGAAGCGTTGGCGCGTATATTTTTATAGAAAGTTTTCTCGATAGGAAAATGGTCATCAAAACCTGGTCCACCCTGTATATTCTTATGAATACACTTGCAATAAATACCAAATAACCTCAACAGCAATATTTTTACCTAATATCAATATAACTTTATGACTTTATTTTTTTAGAAATAAATCAAAATGCCTGCTGCTCCTAGTGAAGGAACAAGTTTACTAACGACGTACCTTATTCTTATAGCACTGTTATTAGTGCTATGGGCGCTGTATTCAGGAATGTTTTAAACTAATGTAAGTAAGAGAAATAAATTAACTGATATTTAAATAATATCAACACAAACCTAAATAGTGAGATTTTTCAAAATTGCAGCGAACACATTACCCCGTTATAGCGTTGTGCGTTATAAACAATCGTGCATGTTTGGATCTTTGAAAGTAACTACGCTGTATACGTACTTAGGAGTGATCTAGGTTTATAAAACTGTCGTAGTGCCACGTGGGCGCAATCTTATTACACTTGCTTTACAACCATTGCCGAAATCCGATATAATTTGTAACGCTACGCTGTAACGGAAACCACGTGGTTATTCGCTTAACCAACTGGATTCCATGGGTATGTCGCTACAGCTGTCAAGGAGTATAACGACCTAGCCTAAATTTGGAACATCTCTCTAGTGATTAAGATTTTTTTTTTATTCAGGAATCAAATCAAGTACATAACTTTAATCTTTATAACAAATGCTAAGTGTTTTTTCCGGTATATTTTACTTATTGTTTCTTGTCACAAACTGTTAACTGTAATGTGTAGCTAAATTTGCAGTACTTTAATGTTTTTTTGTTGAGGCCAATGAACTCATATATATAAAATATATATATATATATATATATATATATATATATATATATATATATATATATATATATATATATATATATATATATATATATATATATATATATATATATATATATATATATATATATATATATATATATATATATATATATATATAATATATATATATATATAATATATTATATATATATATATATATATATATATATATATATATATATATATATATATATATATATATATATATATATATATATATATATATATATATATATATATATATATATATATATATATATATATATATATTTTAAAAAATTTTATATCCATTACATAAATTATTTTATAAGTAATCTTGGGCGTAGGTTTTTTTGATTTAAAACTTATAATTAAAACAAATTATTCCAAACAGTTATTATTGACGTTTCGCTCATCGTGATAAGCTTTTTCAAAATGTATTGTTTTCTGAGAATACCTCGACATTAACTGAAGTTTAATAATAATTTAGATATAAAGTAAAAATAGTTCGAACATCTGACTTTACTTAACGCACAAGGCTTCTGGGTAGCTCTGTTGCCAATTGTTTTTTAAAATTTTTAACGGAAAAAATTATTGAAAAATACTTTTTTTTTATTTTTGATAATATGGAAAACATTCTATTTTGTTAGATGTTAAAATAAGTAGTAAATAGTGCGGAAGCAGACAAGAAATTCTTGTTATCCTATCTTTGTAAAAAAATATCGCAATAAAAAAATGGAAAAATATAGGCAACTTTAACTTTTTTAAATGGAACACCCTGTATATTATGCCTACAATAAAAGATATTTTTCTGATTTTATATATATATATATATATATATATATATATATATATATATATATATATATATATATATATATATATATATATATATATATATATATATATATATACATTAAGCTTATTTTTTCAGTATAAAATCCTTTTCGCCCACGACCTAACTAATTAGTTAACAAACCAGCCACGGAGACAAAGAGTTCATTTATCATTTGCTTATTTTTTTAAAAACATACATCAAAAACAAATATCTAGGTCACACAAAATCGTATGCCTAACCTTAGTTACTGAAAATTCAGCCTAAATTTAAAAATCCAAAACTCAAAAACAACTTTACTAGCTGTCTACCTGATGATTTTATTTTCAGTCAAGCGTTCTGTTCCTATGCCAAGAATATATTAAAGTAACATGTTTGAATTTGAACAAACGCAGGAGGATTTTGAGATCGAAAACATTTTATCGATACGTCGAACTCATCGCCAAGTGGGTATTTTGTAGAGTTGCCAAAATTATAGCTGCCGAAAAACTCGCAATACAGTATCTCTCAAAAAGTCCGCAACAAATGAGAAACATGTTGAATAATTAAATAAAGTAAAATTTGATGTCATTTTGAGATAAAAAATGATCTTAAAAAAAGTGATCACTTTACTAAAATTTTCAAAGACTTGGCCGCACGAGTGCAACCTATCCCCGAGAAGGCATCTAAAATTCTCCCTTGTAGTCATAGATCATTTCTTTTCTCGGTTGTTTGTGAGGTAATTAAAAAAAAATCATTAATTCCTAAACCTTTAATTATTTGGAAAAACATACATTTAAAGCCTGAAGGCCTGACGGTAAAATATAGGTAAAAATATATATATATATATATATATATATATATATATATATATATATATATATATATATATATATATATATATATATATATATATATATGAAGCACGCTGTATTTGTATATATATATTTCAGTTCACCTTCGAAGTACTTATCACTTCTCATTATTTTACTTTATTAGTTTTGGTATTTTAGGAGAAATAAATAAAAAACCAAGAAAAATTATTCTTTTAGTAAAAATTTACTGTAAAAAGCAAAATAAATGGTTTTCTGTTAATATCTAGAAACTCGTTGAGAAGTTGAATATAGTTGCTAACATAAAAAACAACCTTTGATTCGGCATCAAATGGTAACAAAATGAAATATAATATAGTTCCATTTAAAAAACGTGGGATAAAAAATCTATAAAATGAAAATAAGTTAACAGTACCTACCTCTCTCTGACTATAGATTTTTTATGAATTTTTTCTGCTAGTCCGCAACAATTTTTTTTGGTTTTTAATCTCCTAAAACATTAAAACTGATTAAGTAAAATTATGGGTATTAATAAAGTTCACTAAGATGAACTGAAATATGCATAAAAACAGGTTTTTATTGCAAAAATGACTTTTTTACCGTCAGTATTATTATTTGGACCATCCTGTATACTCGAAAATGTTTTCTTGATAGACCCTTATAGTCCAGGAACAAAGCTGTACAGTTTTCCCTTGTGGCGCAAGTTTTAGGTCTTTGGGGATGCTTTTGACCGAAAAAAGGTTTATCAACATTAACAGGTGGGAAAGGGTTGAAAACGGCCCCTCAGGGCCCGAAAAATGGGTTTCCCGCTAATATCTGCCAAAATATGCGAATTGGAGAATTTTTATTAAGACAAAAAATGAAGATGGTCTTATAATCTACAAAAAAGGTCCTAATAATTTTTTTCGAAAAATCGATAGTTTTCGAGATAACGGGACCCAAGTTTCCTCATTTCAGCTGCCGCTCTACCTCTAGAATGCCTCTATCTTCATGGATTCACTTATAAGCGGGCGGACGAATTGTTCCATTAACATATGGGTTTGGGTCCATTCTGATTTTTCTAGAATATTAAAAAAAACGGTCAAAGTTTTTTTTACAATATTTTGAGAGTATCTCATTAATTTATTGATGAAATTTGCCCATCTGCATTTTTTAGCAGTTAACTACCACATCTATCCAGTGTGAAATGTTATGGATTTTTCGACGGCCGTTTTTGCGAAAAAAATGGTAAGGACCTTTTTTGTAGATTTCGAGATCTTCATTTTTTGTCTAAACAAAAATTCTCCAATTGCATATTTTGGCAAATATTTGCGGGAAATTCATTTTTGGGACTTTGGAGGGCCATTTTCAGCAGGTTCCCACGTCGCAATCGTGATAAACTTTTTCTCGCTCGAAAGCATCCGCGAAGACCTAAGAATTGCGCCACAAATGAAAACTGGACAGATTTATTTACAGCTTTGGGTACTTTTAGGTCTTCAGTTACTGGACTTTTACGAATAGTAGAGATTGCCATGTGATCGAAATTTGTAACCTTACTTACTTAGGAGCAATTAAGCGGCAAGCGCTGTATGACTATACCCTGTATATCATATATTCTAATAACTACACCTTTTAATAATTTTTATGCCAATTTTTTACCTAAACATACTAATTTGATTTATTGTTTTCAGTCCATTTAAAGACATCCCGTCCTACGGACTCCATTAATACACATCACCAACAATGACAGCATCATCAGCATAAAGGAAGATTGTGGCGGCCACAATGATAAAAATGAATCTAATAGTCGACTATTTTTTGATAATCTGAAAATCATCTCCTTTTTATATCATCAACCTAATTTGTATTTTTATAATTGTTAAGATATCTAGTTTAGTTAAAGAAAGTTACATTAATGTATGGTTAAGTGTAAATAAATTTACAATGTTTCGTTAAGAAAATTTTATTTAAAACGCCCTCGTCACAACAATATTACAGTAGAAACCAAACCCGTGTCATTGAATACACAGATTTAGTGTTCTATTCATAAATTTTTCTATCGACCACCGGCACCACACTATTACGATATACGAGCAAAAGAGATAGATATAGAAGTGGAATTTGTCACAGGTTAAACATGCTGCAACTTACACGAAGCATAGCCATCTGACGGAGAATCATGCGGTGTCACAGACGAATCTATGTTGCCAAATACGTATACCCATGATCTTTTGTCACGTAAAATTGTCAGTATAAAAAAATAATTTGTCTTTCAAAGGAACAAAGAATTAAAACCCAATATCAAATGAAGGTTAGAAAACATATTAAACATAATATAACCGTTATTCTAGAGAACTAACCAAAACTAACCACAACTAGAACTGGAGCTTGTTATAAAAGAAGTACTGGGTGGAATACGGTTTTAAAAACATTAAGGGGGTGTTCTAGTGTAGAGGCATGAATTTTAGGTGATTTTTAAAGTGCTGTAAAAAAAGGCAATTATTATTTTTACTATCCATTTTTTATGCGTTATTTATTAACATTACAAAAATACAGAAAAAAAAATTAAAATAAAAAAAAGTTTAATATTAAAAAAATAAGCAGCTGATGAAGGTCTTGGCACCTGACCATGCCAACGATTTCTCAAGTTCTACTGCACCGATTTACTTGAAATTTTTTGAGAGTTTTCTTTATAGATTTGTCTAAGTCCGGAACTATCCGCATCCCCAGTTTTGCAATTTTTACTATTTTTTGAGACCCCCCACTTCATCAGCTGCTAATTTTTTGAATTTTTAACTTTTTTTATTTTTTTCTCTATTTTTGTAATGTTAATAAATAACTCATAAAAAAATGGATAGTAAAAACATTAATTGCTTTTTTTACGGCACTTTAAAAATCACCTAAAATTCATGCCTCTAAAATTTTAAAAAACAGGACATAAATTAGGTGATTTCTCAAAAAGTATTTTTTGGCGGGATTCACTGTGCAGTAAATCCTTCGAATAAACCTCTATGTAATTGATTAATATTGATGAATTTTTAAATAAGGATATTTAGGTTTTTTATATTCATAGCACTAACCAGAACAAATATTTGGATCTAAATGTATCATAATTGTATCTCACTAAACACTTTAAAAATTACAAAAAGTACGTATGAGCCATCCTAATGGAATCTGCAAATTTGATAGAAAATTCTTGGAGATTTCAATACAACATAAAGACAGACACTTGTGAAAAACCTATTTTTCCATTAAAATATCAAAACTGTTTATAAATGAACTTTTTTGTTTCTATTTATTCTCTCAAGCCAAAAAATTTAAACTAACAATTCAAATATTCCGCTTCTAAAGATGACCTGTTTTTCCAACCAATCCCGATTGTCGAAGAACAATGTCATCCGTCAACGAACTTTCCTATTTACTTCACATGTTGCTACCCGGAACTCACTCCGTACCAGCTTCTGTTTCTCTCTACCTAACTTAAACTAATATTTCTATTCTTTTCTGCCGGAGCGACAATGTGGACCTGTTTCAAAGTCGTACCTTGTCAAGTTTTTATTTACAAGAAGTGAGTCGTCAAGACAGGTCGTACCGAATTGTGAAAATTTTCAACGTGAGGTCAATGTACAAGTAAACGAGGGTTATTTTATATTAAAAACTCAAGAAAATTATGTGAAAAACTGTCTTAAAATGGCATTTTTATGCCCTGTGAGAATTAGACGTGGTAAAAAGAAAAAGTGTAGGTACCTCTTTTCTATATTTACGTAGTGGTTCTTTACTAGATACGGGGACAAAATGGTCAGCATTTCATTAAAAATTGACCCAAATTTAAGGTGCCCCGACAACTTTTATATAGCACAATTATTTTGTAAATGAAAGGGACACTTATTTGTCTTTATATTTTTATTTTTTAAAGCACTATCTTGCTTAGAAATGATAATTATAAACACAATGTTTTTAACCAAAAAACTAACTAAAATTTTGATTTTTGAATACAAAGACGGCATTAATCTCATAATTATTTTACTGCAGTTTTTTTTTTAATTTGTTTCTTTAATAAATAGAACAAATAACCTTAACAAACGGTCATAACAGTACCTAGAAAGAGCAGTCTCTTATTCAAAATCAAACCTCGTTTAAGTTATTTTTTTTCCTGTAACTCAACTAATTTATTGGTGAAAAAAATCATTTGGTTCGTCAGTATTTGACCTAAAAATATGTATCGTTTTCCATTGAGTTTTGTGTCGCTTCCGGTTTGACCGGAAATGACCAGTGCTTTTAAATTTTAAATGGGATCACCGGTATATTTTTCCTTATTTCGATAAGATGTATTATTTTAAGTACAACGACGACTCATTATGTAGTTTTTTGATACTTCTGCTTCAAAATATTTAGTTTTTTAATTATTGATCCAGAATGCCGTGACTCTACGTTAAATCCGTTTATTTTAGATCCAGTATAGCAGTAGCCAGGAAAAAAGAAATTTATTCGTCTTTTGTTTTTACGGTTTTTTCCGGACGGGATTAACGGCACTTAAATGATAATATCTTATAACAACAGAATTGAGTAAAAAGTGAACTCTCATTTCAGACCGTCCAGACCATAACTTCAAAATACTATTTTATATTCAAACATTTTTGGTTTATTTGTCCTTTTCGGCCACCTATCCTGGTACAAGCTGTATATATACCGCACCAAATTTTGTGTGTCGGTATTTGACATATATGTACTTTGTTTGACATATTTAGTTGTTTTGTATTACTTCCCGTTTGACGGCAGATGACTATTACTTCCAAAATTTTAAATGGCACCACTGATATTTCTCTATTTCGATAGGATATGACGTTCCGAATAAAATGACATCACATTTGTCATTTTTTGACACTTTTGTTGCAAAATATTTATTTTTAATTCCTATCTAGAGTGCCATAAGTACTTTAAAACAATTAATTTCAAGTAAAGTAACCACCAAAAAATAAATTTCATTGTCTTTTTGTTTTTTACGGCTTTTCCGGAGTATACGTTTGCAAAACCCTATTTATAGTCATAAGTTTTTTTTTCAAATGGAATGATAATGGCTCTTTAACATATCCTAAAAGAGTATTTTGTTCCAGATAATTTGGGGTTTCTAAAATACACATAAATTATTTATTCTGTTGTAAAAAGGTATTATCATATAAGTGTCCGGTACTCGCACTCCGCGGGAAACCAAAATTTTGTGGAAGATTTGTCTCTTCACAAGTGGAAGACAGAAAAAGTTGCTGTATTTTGTAAAAAAGGCAATAAATTGCCGTAACTTGTGGACAACTTAGGGCCAGTTGTATAGGTTGAGGTTAATATCACGATTATTCTTTGAATTAACCTCAGGTTTTATTCTTGGATTAATCCTAGGGTTTATCCACAGTTTTTTGTACAGTTGTATACCTCTGGGAGTTTGGTCAAAAGGTTATTAAAATATTCCTAACTTCTCCTAGAAGTGAAGGAAGAATTTGTTTAACATAACCAAACTGCATTTTTATTTTTTAAAGCATGATTCCTAAGTTATAAAATAAAAAATGTGGATGTTTTTAATTTTCAATTGCAAATTTAAAAATCGTCCAATTCCGTAGGTGATTTTCTTTACCAGACCCAAAAATGTAATATGTAAGTAGTTATTTAGGCGCTTCATTATTAGCATTCTTCGTAAATTTTATTTATTTCTGTCTCAAAGTCTTTAATAATGTTATTGCAGGAACGAGATTTACACTCCTTACAACATTTTAGGCCTTCTTTCACACAAGTACATGTTGGAAATTCAATTTTGTGTTGACATAAAGCCATTGCACTACGTAGTATGGCGGCAGCTCTTAATAAAATTTTAATTTTGGACATTTCTTTAGAAAGTAAAAGATCTATCTGAACATCACTACCAATACTTGCAGAAGAGGTAGATATTATCGAATTATTTTCGGATAGGTTCGAGGCAGTATTGGGAACCATTTTCCTATTTTTGTGCGATTTTATGGTTCTTTCAGATATGTAGTGGCTGTAACATAATTTATGATATTTCGCATCAAACGCAAATAAATCTTCATAGCCACTTAATTTGGATATCATATTAATGTCATTTCTATTTCTGGCAGCTTTATTAATTTTTTGATAGGTAGCTTTTCCACTACCCAAAAAGATTTAGTACTATGTAAAGAATAAATAAATTACACTAAACATATATTTAGTAATGGATAAAAGTTCCTGTTATTTGATGCTTTTCATTCACAAAATATAAACTAATAGAAAGAAGTTACCAACTATGACTATGTACGTAAATATATAATATTTTTAAATTACTTTTTTGGTTTAAACAGATTTTATTAAACCCTTCTATTTTTTATTTTTACTTGTGTTGCAAAAAATCACATTTTTTAATATTAAAACTATGGCATTTAAGTTTGATGCCAAAATAATTTGGAGGATCGGCGCCACTGTCTGATTGCAAAATATGATAATAATTTTGAGAATTTGTGTAAAATTTACGACAGTCTATATGAAATTTTATTTTTATTTCGCCATTTAAAATACTATTTTTTTGACAAAATTTCTTTTGCTAGATTGTCCTGCTTTTTTTAGCACTTGATAGTAATGATAACAATCCTTGTATTCTAGGTCTTTGTATCACAGATTTGTATCCATCATACACAATTTTCTTACAAATAATGCGCTCGATTGTTTTAGAATTTTTAATACATACAGCACACTCTAAATTTCGACATTCACCACTACTCATGTATTATTATTATTACGCACGCTACGCTATCCGCATGCGAGGTCTATTGGGTCCCGATGATACTTTTTTACGTCTGAAAAAAAATCGCTCTTTCCAAAAGATACGCTCTAGAAAAAAATGTTTTTTTCACAAACTTTTGTTATTAATTGGCTATATTTTATTCGCTGCATGTATGAAAATATTTTCAAAAATAAAAAAGTTTATCGATTGGTGAAAATTTCAATACAAAAAATATATATTTTTAGTTTATGTGATTTTTAAAGGAATGAAAGTGCGAATTGTGCCCAGACAGTTTTTAATTTGGCACAAAAAAATTTCGTTATATTTGATAGTTTTAAAGTTATGGCGATGAAAACAAAAAAAAATTTTTTTATAATTAAAAAAATCACTTTTTATTAATTTAAAAAGTTCGAAACCACAAAAAAATATCGTAAAAAACGATTTCATGTGCCCGGTGATATACTCAAAGGAACCTAACAGGTCTGACCTGGTTCTACGCCAGAAAAAAAACGACACGATAGACTTACGGAATCGCTCCGCTATTAATTGTAATAATAACTATCCTTAATTTGGACTTTAAATAACTTCGATTGGGTTGGTAATAAAAATCTGAAATAAATTTGGTGTAACAAAATATCTGCTGGTGATATGTTATGCCAACCTTGGAACCATGTCTGAACATGAAACTATCTTATTAAGACATGACTGATGTTTGCTCTGCAGTTTTATACTCTTTAGTTTGTTAGTAGCTTTTTGTACACAACCTGGACAATTTATAGTAGTGTGTTTCAAAGTCTTATTTTAATACTTTTAATATGGAGGAACCGTGTTCTATGAAAAAATATGCAAATGAAGAGTGTCATCAAACAGTGTATGGAACAGTGCCAAAATAACTAATATATGTAAGTACCATGATAAAAACTAACAAGTTATTGTATTTTTTAACCTACCACTTCAGATATTACCACTGTAAGTACAATAAACAAACGTTTTTGTTAAAATACAGTCATTTATATAGCGTGCTGGAAAGGTAATAGCAGATCGGTCTTCCTCACCGGAATATGATGAACTGATTTAAAAATTAAAAGAAAATTTCTTCTTGCTTTAAAAGAAAATAAAATTTAAAAAATTAGTTTACTTCCTCAATCTTGGTTCAGATCAAAAATAACATCAGAGTTTAACGTGTCTGAGCATAATTGTCTATAAAACACTATTTCTCCATCTTAAAACGATTAAATTAAAATTTTAACATACTACTATATTTTTTTCTTACAAACGAAACAATGTGAAACTGCAGAGCGGAACATCAGGCACGACCTAATAAAATAGTTTCATCTTCAGACATGGTCCCAAGCTGGTATAACATGATCAGACACACATGATTTGTTACACAAAACTATTTTATTTTTATTACTTTTTTCTCAGTAAAATACACAAGATTTTTTTTATTTTCTAGAAACATACACAATAGAACTATAATTTGTGTAATTTTCAGATTTCTATCACCAACCGAATTAGAGTTATTTAAAGTCAAAATTAAAATTAAAACAATGTTTTTAAAAATTCATACAGATTAAAGCGTAGTTATATTACAATAAATATTATTTGTGGTTATACTACCAACATATAATAACAAAAAAAAAATTAGACCGTATTTAACTTTTCTTCTATTGGAAAAAACAATTACAAAAGGTAAAATTTCGCTAGATTTTACATTTAATTTGTCCTTTTGTCTTTCATGTAAAAAACAAAGATGTAGAAAAGCAAACTATTAATTTTTTTTCCTTACAAAATTATAAACAAGGTACCTTAGGTCACTTTAAATAATGTCATTGCACAAAAATATATTTTAAGTATAACATTTAAGCCAAGACGATTTTCTTCTGGTTTACTTTATGAACAGTCTGCAGTTTTAACGATTGATAAGTTGTACAAGAAACATATTTCACAACTTTATCAATAATATATTCATGACAAGAGCCAATGTAAGTCGAAATTTACCATCACTTACACATATTTTAATGATAGTTCTATTACCTATGTAGCTCCTAAAATCCTTACTATAACAGCAATTGGATTAGTGGATAAAAAAATAATAGAGAATAAAATATATTGTAGAATTCTTACAAAGTGTATTTACAAGGCATTTATGGTTATCGCTGTCATACCACCGTGAACTCAAAATATTTACGATAAATATTGTTATTTGAATAAAAAGTGTTAAAATATATAGTTAATGTTTAAATGTCTCTTTCTTTTACCGTACCCCGATCCTTAAAACATTTAATCGAACTTAAAACATCCTGTAAATAACTATCTCTTTTAAACAGTTTTTCTTGTTTTTATCAACTTTTTGTAGCGTCAAGTGTAGACCTTGAAAAAGAACTAAGTCGCAGTAATAATGGGGTCACTCCAGGAATGGGTAGAATCACGGGTTCTGCAAGTATAGAAACACTTGTTCGGGTTGGTATCGAAAAAGAGCATGGGCTGTCGCCAGATTCCAAGATGGTCGTGCTACATGATTTTACTCCATGTGTAGATGATGAACTTGAGGTTAAAAGAGGACAGGTAATTAATTGTGTTTAACTAGTAAAAATGTACATTTAGAGTAAAATATATATTATACTGCAATAAAAATGGGGTAATTGTTTAGTAGTGGGGCTCCAGACAAAACTTGGTCAATTTTTTTTTACTCCTTGGAAACCATTTCCATTCATAACAATAGCAAATTTATGATGGGCGAAGACATTTTTAATGATTACACAGGTCCACAAAAAAATGTAGTGTGTGCTGGGTGTCGGACTAGGATTTTCTTGCGTTTTTGTTTCCGCTGAATACGAATCTGAAGTCAAATTTGGGGGTCAAACAGCAAAAAATCGAGAAAATCCCAAAAAACCGACACGGGACATTTACCGTCAGAAACCTGTTACCACGGAATCTTTGGACTACGACTATATAAACCATAAGAGATACAAAAAATTTCATAAAACAAAAAAGTTATATAAACATTTTTGAGAAGATAAATAATAAATGAGATATAAACGAAAATGTAATTTTGACAAAAAAATTCATTCCAAAATAGGATTTTTTTTTATTAATGTAATGTTTAGGTTTTTTTAATAATAAATTTTTATTTTATTCATTATCTCAAATCACTCAAAATTTGCAGAAAAATTATAAAAAAAATAATTTTCTAATTTTTTCCAGAGGTATATATAGTATTTTTCAAGACTTTTTTGACTGCTTCTGAGTGCAGTAAAAACCCTCGAAATTAGCATTTTATTACTATTAGGGTAGGTTGACCTACGCACCCGACCGTACAGGGTCGTATTTCTACCCGATTGGAATAATATATAAGTATTCATGATGTCCTATTTGCCCTAAACTATATCTAAACGTATAGGGTAAAGTGCGGACCTGAACTATTCTCACCTCTGTTGGCATGGCCATAAATGGATCACTTCCGAGGATTTTTATTGCAGTCGGAGATAATCGATATGTCTAGTCATTTTCTTATATCTTGAAAAATACTATTCCTTGAAAAAATCCTGAAAATTCGGTTTTTTAATTATAACTTGAAAAATATTGCATTTAGACAAAAAGGTTATATAACTTAAAGGTCTTATAAAAATACATAGTTTATATCATATAAAGTGTCGTGTATCTTTTATAGTTTTTAAGATATTGACGTTTTAAATTAAAAAAACATCGTTAATATCCACAATTACGCATTTTCTTCATTATTTGCTGTTTGGCCCCCAATTTCGAGTTCAGAGTGGCTTTTTTGTAATTTTTATTATTTCTGAAAGATTTTATTGTAGTTTATATAAAATTTTATACGTTAACATAAACTAAAAAATATATATTTTTTGTTTTAGAAACAGTTAAAAAAATTTATATTAAGATGGATAGATCTTTACAGCTCGTAGGTAGATATGGGTCGGGAGCTTTAGGGTAAAAGTGGGGTTAATAATAAAGCGAATGGTTCTTCTTTGAATAAGATTAAAAATGCCATTCTTTATATTTGGGTAAAGTATTCCAAGTTTGACCTGTTTTGGGATACATACAAAGAGAAATCCAAGTTTTTGGTAAGCTGCTGTGGCTATGGATATAACGTGTTTATACCATTTAAGGTTATTTTTAAAAATAACGTCCACAAGAATAAATGACCATTTGTTCTGTAAGAACGGCTCTACACTCGCAGTGCGAAAGTCGTGAGACACGAGTATGGATGGTTCCACGGCTTTGGGTTCTCGCTTCGCGGCGTTCCCCATTCGTCGGTTACAGGCCCGCGACAAACGGAAACAATGAACGTAATCGCGAACATTACGAGGGTAGACGGCCACATTCTTCGCACAGAGATCTTACGCAAATCTCGGTCAAAGTTCGCAGCCGCAACTCGCGGGCGAGTGTACAAGTCGCTACAAAACTTGGCCGCTCATATGTATGGGATGGGACTTCAGTTAGGTTAGTTTATCTATGGATAAGAATGGCATACTTTTTTCGTGACAGCAAACACGATTGTGTCCTTGATCATTAAACTGGAAATATTTTTGGTGCCCAATCCAGTATTAATAAAAAGTTTCTTAAAAAAGATATCTGCATTCTTGTTTTCTAAATCACGCTTAAATGCGGGCTATTTTTTCCTTCCTAACATGTCAATTTTTTTTGGATATCGGAATGAAAAATTTAGCCTTAAAAGAATGTAAACTTTACTAGTAATAAACAAGTTTTACAAAAAGTAAATCATACTGAAAATTAAACAACAATTCTTTAAAACAAACAAATTTCATAATATAAAAACAAAATATAAATTAAAATTGTAAAACAAATAAGATTGTTTTTGAACTATATATTATTTAATTATAGGCAAAACCCTAAATTAATATTTTTCTCAAATCTTTTTTTCTAAAGAATTAATAATTATATCATTAAAATTTACTATTACATCATTTTTTTAAATTAATCGTAAATTTGCCGCCCTAGGCTTCAGCCTACTCAGCCTTTGCGTAAATCCATCTCTGCTCGAGAAGGTGAATATTAGAGTACAGGGTGCCATCGTCAGCAAAACTGAATGGGAATTTAAGAATGGAAATAGAAAAGGAAATTTAAATTTTGATAACCAGGTGGATCGGCTAAAGGGTCTAGTTAGGTTTTGTTACCAATACATTAAAATACATACTTACTTTAATCTGTAAAGTTTTAAGTAAGTAAAGTTCATATTAATGAGGCATTTGGTTTAATTCAGGTTTAAAGCATAATATTCAAAATAAACGACGCAATTTTTCCTTCTCTATACAAGTAGACAATTTAAAATTTTAAATTTGTCTTTTTAATTTTGATTATTCTACGATCTTATTATTTTTTAAATTTTGTTTGTTTTATATTTTTGTAAATTTGTGTACCATCTGGTTGTTAACGGTCAGTGACATGTTAGCTTTGTTAATTAATTGACTAAAACGCAGTTTTTTTTATTCCCAGCTCATATGTATGAAAAAAATAGGTTTTAATCATTTTAAAAAAATGTATGCTTTAAACATCACTGGTTTTGGAGGAACATTATGTGGCAAGTTAGCTAGGGTAACTGAAAGAAAATGTAAAATTGTCTACTTGTAGAAAGTTGACTGTGTGGAGTATGATTTTGTAATACAGTTTAAAATAACGCCATATTTTTTTTAATTAAAAAACCTCTAAAAAGAAATATAAGTGAATATTAATAATATATTTTGGAGGAATATTATGCGGCAAAAACTTAGTTTGCAAGAAAACCGAAAGGCAAAATGTAAAATTGTCTACTTGTAGAAAAGTAAAAGTTGTTTGAGGGGAGTACGACGATTTTGTAACACAGTTTTAAATGAAAAAAAATCTATAAAAAAATATAAACGAATATCAATACAATTTGTTGGAATTTGATAAATATTTTTCTTTCAGATTGTAAATATATTATACAGAGAAAACGACTGGGTTTACGTGATAGCACCCGACACAAGACAAGAAGGCTTTATACCATTTTCCTATTGTACGCCATATAATAACCACTTAGCGGAGATGGCCATAAAAAAGAAATTGCCTCGTGATGCCCATTTGGCTTCTGGGGATAGTTCTGATACCTTACACGACTGGTAAGTAAATATTGTTTTATTGTTTTATAATTTTTTGGTAAAGCCTCAACTTGAAATGACAAAATAGCGTTAAAAAACCTCGCTGACACCCACTGTTTTTTTATGGTCCTGATTCCACATTAATAGATAATTTATTTGTATAAGTTCGTGATGGTACTATTGTCGTGAAAATGCAATAATTTCAGTACTTATACTTTGTGGACAGAATTGAAGCAAAATAAGTTTCTCATCCAAAAACCCACGGCACCCATGTATCATAAGCAAAAAGCATATTCAGAGGGGCTTCTACAAGATTAGAAGTTACTGAAGAAAAACGACATAACAAAAAACATCCTTAATAGATATACATTAAATATATATATATATATATATATATATATATATATATATATATATATATATATATATATATATATATATATATATATATATATATATATATATATATATATATATATATATATATATTATAGTCCTGATTTTTTTTTTAATTTTCATTCGAGTCTTGGGTTTGAAAATCTAAATTAACTTAGTTGAAGTTAGGAAATACCTGCATTGCCAAGAGAATAATTCTATTGGCAATACTGATTTACATGAACTGTAGAATTTTGTTGTGTATCTTTTTTTTTTCTCTTAGTGATGGAGCTGGAGTAGATATAAGTGACTGCGACTCCCTAGGAAAAACTAAACATGGGACTGGAGCTGTTAGCCCAGTTAGTATCCATTCGGAACCAGATATGATCCCATTTTCTAAAGATCCATCGGGAAGATACATTGTTCTATATACGTTTATAGCCAGGGATGAAAATGATGTTTCGGTTGAAAGAGGAGAATTTGTCACAGGTAAAACATATACCTAAGTCCATTATTTTCCATAACCCAAAAATACGCTACTTTCTACTTTAATTTTAAAAGTTTTATTTTTACACGTCTTTTCTTTAGTTTTAAACCGTGAAGATCCGGATTGGTATTGGATAGTAAGAAGCGATGGACAAGAGGGCTTTATACCGTCCGGTTTTGTTTATCCAGCGGACAATGTGATACAAGGTAAAAAAATATTACAATCTGTCGATATTTGTCAATAATTGTTTTACTTAAAAAACTCATTAAACAGAAAAATATTTTAACTGTATTTTGCTTGAAAATCTGACGATCAATAATACAATTTTAAGATTTATAAACAAAAAAAAATTAACAATGTGACTTTATGTTGATCAAAAATGAATACAAATTTATCATAAACGGCATTAAGCATATGGCAGAATAACTCTTAATAAGACTTTCCTTTTAAGAGACTCTAGCATTCTGGGGAAATATATTTCAGATCATGCTTATGGACACTTTTGTTTTAATTTCATAAGTACATGCTCTAGAAAGATTTTGCGCTCATTTTGCGGCACATTAAATATTAAAATGACAGCATACATGATTCAGACATATTTATTTGTTTATATACGTCCTACAAGAGCTGAAGAAGGGCCATATTTTTGGCTTTCTTCATATTTAAAAATAAAAATATGTTTTTTTTTACTCCACAATAGATTTTCTTATTTAAATATTATTTCAGATGCTTCTAATTTCAAGAAAAATGCAGATATTTTTGCGTTTGGTATTTGACAATAAAATTTGATCAAATTCACGAAAAAATACAAATTATCATTTGATTTTAGCTACTTTGGCTTGTAAAAATCGGCAGATTATATTACTCCCATAATCCTTAATTTTGATTTCCTTTCAAATAAAAAAAAATTAACTGTGCTCGAGTATCTCCAGGGGACGTTTTTTTTGCAACTTTTTGACTTCCATTTCCTAATGTCACGCTCAAATCTTTCCTAATGTCACGCTCAAATTGTCAGATTATTGAAATGCACACTTACTTTAATCTGATGCGCTCGAGGTTTTCTAATGATCGATTTTTTTTACTAATCTGCCCTATATAAAGGCCTCATGTATGGTGGGGTACTCAACAGGAGCAAGGTTTCCCCCTTGTGTTATTCTGCCGCTCCTTAGTAAATCCCAAAATCCCCGCTTGGCCTCCCCTACTATTTTTTTAATGGTTTTAATTTTACTGCTATTTAGACAAAATCATAAAAGAGGCAAATCTTCATAACAAGAAAAAACATTCTAATTAATTTGGTTTATTTTTTTTATGCTAAAATCTGACATGAATTTTTGTGTTTTTTTTATTTGAACATTTTGTTTTTTAAGGTCATCTTAACGCACAGAACCAACAAGGAATCGGAAATTTTGCGAATCAAAACAACTCCCACACACTGACCTCATCCAGTGCGGATGACTTGCGATATCATGGCACTGAGCTAGTTATGCTGTATGATTATAAGGCTCAAGCTCCTGACGATTTAACAGTTAGAAGAGGTGACTGGATCTATGCAGACTTAAATAATCAAACTGTAGATGGGTGGTTGTGGGCCTATGCTCCCAAAACGAGAAAGTATGGATTTATCCCCAAGGCTTACGCGAGGCCTCCAGCTATGACGAGTTTATGACAAGATGGGGGAAGAAAATAATATATGCAATATCTCAAAACCTAACGTCTCTCTAACTACCTAGATCCCAATGCCTAGTTATTAGAATTAATATGTGAAGTAATTTAAATAAAAATCAGTCTCCAAAGGAGATGGTGCTGCCAGATCGATCTACAGACGATTTATGTCCGTTTCATCAGTTGTCCCTGTTCATCACTTGACCCTTCCGAAATTAGCATTAGCAGGTATTTTAGTGGCGTTTCAACACTTAGGGCCCGGACACCGAGTGTTTTTTCATATTATTTTTACTAGTTGTGCGTTAAAATGCCAAATTTAATGTTACTGCAGAAAAATATGTCGATATGATTTTTTAAGTATTTAAGGTAAATAGAAGTCATATTATAGTAATTTTCGCTTGATTCGCATTTTAACACAAAACCTAGTAAAAACAATATAAAACCTAACTTGCACTCTCTTATACAGTTTAAGAAAAAGATATAAGGAACAGCTTTGATAGTTATTAGAACTATTGAACTAAAACAAAAATTACTAAAAAACTCTTTATTAAAAAAAAAAAAATAATTTAAGAGAACAATTTTGAAATACCAGTACACAAAGATATTTCCCATACACATGAACAATTGAAAAACAAAATTTGTTGAATAATTAATTTTTATAATATTAAACAATATAAAAATTAATATAAAATATATACAAAAAAAAAAAAAAATTAGAAAACTTGGCGCATACTAGTTTTAATTTAATTTTAAGATATATGTTAGGCAACATAGTGTTTCACTTATTGATTTAGTATGTTCTAAAAAGTTTTTTAATACTAAATTAATTCTTTCATCTAGTTCGCTGTACTTTTTAGCTCTCTTGAGTGTATGCATTTGTAGCTCTGTTCGTTCATATATCATATTATAATATATTGATTCCTCTTGTAAGGCCTTAATTAGTTCATAGACATTGGGGTGGCTTTTTTTAATTTTCCTGTTCAGTCGGTTGTGCCAACCTTCAACGACATTTGTGGTTCGATGTCTTTCTTGGTAGCATACCCAAAGGCGATCAGTTTTCAACCACTGGGACACGAAATAATCGTTAAATTGTGTAATTTGTATGTCTTCTATATTTGACTCCATTATATGTAACCATCCACCGTCTACAAATTCTGGCGGCAAATGAGCTAAAGCTGTACATGATCTTATATGTCTTTTGTAAAGTTCATTATCTCGGTATTTAGTTACTAAACCAAGCTCTTGCACTTTACGCCAAATAGCTTGGTTAAAATGAAAATTGCATATTTTAATAGTAGCACTAGGAAACACTTCGCGAAAAGCACAAATTGTAGCCACTTCGTGATCTATTATAAATTTTGATGGTTGAAAGTCCGAAACTTTTTCCTTTAACAATTTAAAAAGTCTGTGATATGTATCCTTAGTCTTTTTGGGAATTAAAGCGTAAATAGCCGGTACGACATTGGTTGTTTCACTTGTACTTCCAATATCCACGTGAATTGTGTACAGCTGCATAAATAAAGGACAGCAGCTTTTATAGATCCCGTCTCCAAAAAACGTGTTAGCGTTTTGTAACAATTTTCCACCATCTTTGGAAAAAACCAATAGTCTATCTTCACAGCCATCATCAATCAAAAGAAAATCTGTATATCTTTCTGGTATGACAATATCTTTGCGGTGCTTGGGAAGACTTGTAATACCCAAGGCCTTATGCCTTGCCCGATATAATGCGGATTTGACAGATGAAAATTTTGGAATACTGGTCACAAAATCCAGTCCAGTGCCTTGTACACTCATTAGCTCCTCACGAAAAATTTCTGGTACTGGTTTAGCTTCTTCAAGAACCCTCTTTTTGGCTTTATAAAGGCACACTTCAACCTCATTTTTGGCGATATCGGGCTCACATGTGTGTTGTTTGTTTACTTTTAAAACGTTAGTGAATTCACCATTTGTAGTGAGGCTCCCGGAACATTTTGTTTTAAAACACTTCCAGAACACATTACAATTTTTATATGTATGTTTTTTAGTAAATCTGTATCCTTGATAAAGAAGAATACAACATCCCCCTTTTGACTCAACAATATTAATTTCCATTTTTCAAATAAACACAAGTTCTTGATAAAATCACTAACTGGTGGCTATACGGAAACTAAAGCACACTACAAAATTTCTTAAAATTTATACAAAAAAATTACCCCTTACCTTTAATTAGTTATTTGAACACTTTAGTAGAAGGCCGACGATTCGCCGAATGAATTATAATCCATTAGTAATAAATATATTTGGGGTTTATGGTGTTTTTATGACGATTGTTTTGTAGGTAGGAATTCAAGTGTTGAAACGGCACTATGCAAAACTCATTAAAATGCCAAGTGTCGAAATGGCACAAATACAGGTAGATTTTCCTAAAGTGATAAAACGGGAATTGATGAAATGGGAAGTTACCCTACAGACGGGTGGTACTAGCGATTTAGGGTTTCGGTAGTTTTGGAAGATTTATTAAAAACAAATGATCCATCAAAAGTTATTTGTTTTAGAACTCTTAACACTGAGACAGTTTTGTGCCAAATAATAAAGCAATTTCTTTTGAACCAAGGTATAATGGTGGCTCAAAGTTCAAAATTTGCTCTTTATTGCGTCTCTTCACTACTAATAAAGAGTAGTCATAGGCATATCATGAAAATCATAGTAAAAAACAACTTAAAAATGATATTTTTTAGAGTAGCTAAAAAACTTAAGATATTTTCACTTCTCTCGTAAGAGGGAAGTATTGTAATAGCGAAAAAATCGCACCTCAAGATTTTTTCGTCTGTCGTTTTGTTAGCACTCTAGCTCAAAACCGAGGAAGATATAATTTTGTAGGCTGTTAGAGCTCGTGCTAACCTGGCACCTCAAAAAATGAATTTTAATGTTTGAAGTCTATAACTCTTAAGTAGCTTTTCTGAAAAAGGCGTTTTTTTGTGCAGATTGAGCTTAAAACTTATATGTATATTTGAGTTACTTGGGTGATTATCTTTAAAAATTAAATACTGTATTATTTGCTGAAAAACATTCAATGCTCAGGCTTCAGGCCCGTATCTGGGCCAAAATTTTGGGGGGGGGTTAGGTCAGTGGCATTTGATAAATTAGAAATTAAAAACTTTAATTTATAAATGGGTTTTACTAAAAAAATATCAGGTTAAACTAAAAACACACTTAACAACGTTAAAATTTTAAAAATAATAATTATATATAATAACAACTGAATATTTCTTTGCTTTTCATTCGCAAAACGATTTAAGACTTCCGCAGATCTTGAAGGATTTTTCCCGATTCCAGGCTATTGTAGGTTCATTTATCGTTGATTTTTAAGGTAGAAAATGTGCTTTGCAGTTTAGAAAGTTCTTTTTTTGACCAATAGAGTGATTCAGATACTTTTTTTATTGTTAACACTAAGTAAAATATATATTGTTCAGAAAATCTTAGAAAAAAAGAGATATAGTTACCAGTCGTTTTATTTTATTTTACGTTATAGGATTTTTAGGATTTTCGAGGGGGGGGGGTTGAACCCCCAAAACCCCTCCTCAGATACGGCCCTGAACGGCTTTACCGGAAAAGACGAAATGTTGCATACATAAATGAGAAGCAAAATGTTCTCTATATTTTAGTAACAGGCAAATGATTTATGTCAGCAATTCGGAACTAGAGAGATTTTTTAAAAAATCTTTTTACCTGAATAGGTGGATCTTTCTGGCAAGCGCCTTAGGCAAGTTTTTTTTAAAACTAATAATGGTATTTGCTATAGGGTTTTGTATAATTAGGGATCTCTTGTCAAGAAAATTAGTCCAGGATGTTTTTATTTATAGACACCTATGGCTTTTTAAAAGCTTATTAGTAAATTTCGAAAGAAGTTCCGAGTAATTGCATAAACCGATTTTTTTCCACTGATATCAATATGAAGATTTTTGTTTTTACTATAAATTAAAGTAACTTTTCAAGACAATACTTTTTAGTAAAATACAACATAACATTAATTAGAAAAATACTGTCTTCCAAATGTTTTAAACATAATATTTTTAATGAAAATTATTATAACAGAATATTAAAATCTAAACTCTACAGGAGGTTTAAGAATTTCATTTACAAGTCACATTTTTAAAACCGTAAGACACATAAAAAATTATTTCTTCTAAAACTTACTATTGAGAAGGTGGATGCGCTGTAGTCTTTTTTATGGTACACTTAGTTTATTATTGACTTTTTGATTTATAAAAAATTCTAGCACAATTAAACAGCATACTCCGCTTATATATAAAATACACTGTTCTCAAAATACTGATCTGTTGATAGTTACAATCACTATCAAATTTCTATATATTTTATTTTCCACCCAAAAAGCTTGATCGATATAGAAGAAAACCCAAAAACTCATTTTCAGGAAACTGGAAGTTCACTTTGTTGTGTAAAGAATGAGAAACTAAGATGATAATGTGTCTGTATGCTATAACTAAAATGATTAGTTATTTGAGAAATCTTTTATTACACTGTGAGTTAAGTAAACACGAAATTCCATATTTATGGAGTAAGTTGTGAAAACATACTTTGGAAGTGGGGTTTAACTTTTCGAATTTTGGCAGTCATTAGAAATACATTTTATATTAAACTATATCTTTCTAAAAGACGTTAAGTAACAAATAAAATAATTTTTATAGAAACTATTGGGCACATTGCTTTTTAACAAATTACGTTCAGTAGAAATTGTTTTATTCTCAGCTTAAATCTCAAGTAGGTCACATACAACGAAGTCCTTGAGTTCATTGGTCACATACTTGTTTTAGGGTTCAAAAAATTTCAATTAAAAAATTAAATTATCTAAAAACTGACAAGATCCAAATTCTAAAGTCTGTATAGTTAAGCCACAAAAGTAATAATTGGACTTTTGTTAAAATTTCTTAAAATTGTAAAAAAAACACGATTCTGCAGTGGCGTTTGTACGAAATTTGACCTGTCTATTTTGGCAGACATTGTGGATACGTCACTGATTTCTTTTAATTTTTTTTTTTTTTTTTGAAATCAACAATCATTTCTAAGCAAAGTTGATCACTTGATTTTTTTTCAATCCGATGCATAGTTTTCGCTTAAAGAAATACATTTTCTGCATGACATCGGTAAACAATATCATCATGCAGAGAAATATCTAGATTTAATTTTTTAGATAAAAATATGAGCAGATTTGATCCCTTGAGTTTTTTTACTCCGATGCAACGTTTAACTAGTAAATTTAGATACATCTCTGCATGGTGATATTTTTATCGATATTGTTATGATTATGCAGAGAAACGGTTTTTATTTTTTTGAGCGAAAACCGTAATTGGAAAATTCAAAAATAATTTATATTTTAAAAGAAGTCAGTGGCGTACTATCAACATGGGCGTAGCGAGTTCGGGCAGGAAGGGGCAGCTGCCCCCCCTTAGTCGGTCGTTCGCTGGTAAACGGTAATTCTGACGAGCTTCATAACTTGCGACGCTTCTTATAAGACCTAGGAAACTAACAGGCTTGAAGGCTGGCCTGTGAAATCCAACTATTCATTTTTTTATGAAATTAAATATGTAACAATTTTTGCAGAATTAATTCATTCAATTTCGGGGTCTGCAATTTTTTGAAAATTTTATTCACGCTGTATGCCCTATAACTTACAAGAACACTGTTTAATACATTCTTATTTTGTAGAAATATTAACATGAAATATTGATTTTCAAATAATGTTTTAATCTTATTTTTTTATGTCTTACGAATGGGACTGAAATAACACTAGTAACAGACACTCCACAGGTTTCTGATTTTATTATGACTTGGTATTCTTTGTGATTCGCAGCCGTTTTCAACAATATTGTGTATAAAGTAGAAATTTTGCCATTTTATTGTATCTCATTTTCATAATGCCCATAATATTGCCATACTCAAAATGACTTTTATATAGATATAAGAAGCAATACTATTTAGTAGGTTTAAAAGTATTAGTAATAGAAGTTTATTTTGTATAGAGAATATAGTTTTATAAAACCTATATAGTGTTTTATTGTTAAAGAACTAAAACTAAGCAAGTCTGGGCATCAAAGTAAAAATTTGCAGTTACAATTGCATTACCGATTTTTTTCACTGTACAAGTAGACGGAGTTATACACTTTTGGAGGAGGAAGATATTGACAACATTACTGACTGCTTACACCAGTGGAACCTAAAGTTATACCAAATGTAAAAATGTCCTAGGTTAGAAATGCTTTGCAACTCACGGTTTAAATTGTTTCCTTAATATGTCTAGAATATGGTGGTAAAGTAATTTTTCAAAAGACGAAGCCATTATAAAGATACAGCACTTTTAAGAAGCAGGTGTTCGGAGGGCTGAGAGTTCAATTGGCTTGATACCTGAGACCCTTCTATTGGCACCGTGCGCGATGACAACGACATCTGACGGCTGCATTAAATCATGCTTCAAAGCCATGGGAGAGGTGTAAGATTACTTATAATATTTACCTATTTATTTTTCGTAAATTAGTATATATAAACCTGTTCAGCACTGTCAAAGTGAAGTACAATATCAATGGTGAATAAACAATCTTAAAGCTTAGAAAGTAAAAATAAAAAGTTCTTGGAGTTTGTAGAATCGAACTCGGACCTTATTATTGGGGAATAAGGTCCGAATGTCAGTATAAAAAATAAAAAAATATATTTAAAAATGTAGCATATTAAATCAATTGATGAATAGTTTTTTTTTCTAACCTTAGACAAAAATCGGCAATTGGTCCGATAAGTGAAAAATTACCTGACAAACTTACGGGTCTAGGGCTTTTTCAATATACCTACTTATCACTAATATATACTTTACTTACTTGAAGGCTTTATAGCCATTTTCTCTATTTACAATCACAGGAGACTACACAGACAATACTTAGTCTATTAAAAATAATCTTTTTCTTTTTAAAACTCGCAAATCATTAAAAAAAACTTTAGGAAAAGGCAGGAACAAACGATACACGGCAAGAAACGATAAGTTTTTCTTCTTGTTACGTCAAATTTGAAAGTTTGCTTCACCTCGAAACCCGAACATCATTCGGCTATTTACTTTTTTCTCTTAACTGCATTTATCCATTTTGACCTTTTTTCTAATTTTCAACTAGCAGTTGGAAATGTATAAAATTTGAAGTAACTGTTTCTGCCAGTATTCTGACATTTAAGCACACAAAAACTATTATGCACCATTTTTATTATTTTTATCTAATAGTTTACATTTGAATCAAGCATGACAAAATTTGACCACAGCGAGCGCTGAAATCGATTCAGCTGTCCCCATCATATACTTCGCACCTTGCCAATATGCCAAATGCATGCTTATACAAGTACAGACAAGTTTAAACAAGTTTGAGAGAAAATTGGTGAAGTTATTTACGTTGTGAATTTTTTTTTTAGTTTTGGTATCACATATTAATGGTAAGTTATGATTTTTATAGTATATCTGTACTGAAAACTTCATACCCGTTTTTTCCAAAACTGTTTTTCAAACTTTCCTCCATCATATCTCAAAAACGTTTTGACCAAATTTATAGGGTTGACTCAGTACATATAGACGCACGGAATGATCTATTATCACCCCAAAATTTAAAATATTTCTATTCCTTTTTTAACAAAAAGTTGACAAAAAATACATGAAATTTGATTTTTTTTCCCAAAGCCTGTCAAAAATTCAATTTTCTAAATTTTCTTTTCATAATAGTTCATTTCATGTGTTCAGCTGATTTCGTGGAGGGAGTGAGGGTCCATTTTTTCGATGCAGGTGTCTTCAGAGTGCTATAACTTTGGTTCTACCTACATTTTAGCTAAAATTTGGTATAGTTTTGAAACACTTTAAATAAATAATAAAAACTTCAAAGTTTTATCTCTTCATTGGTTCTTACAAAAAAATCTAAAAAAAAATGCATAAAAAACAGACCATCAAACCAGAGAACCCCCTTAAAAGCTTAAATGAAAAATTTTGTACTATATGAAAAAAACCCAAAATCTCCCTTTTTCAAGGTACACACATTCATACCTATTTACATGATTTTTGGGGTGAAGAAATAAATGAAAGTTATACCAGCAGCATTACATCCTAATATCTATATTACACAAAGAAAACTTAAACAAAACACTTTAGGAGGCATAGAATTGTAACAATTCTTCCTCTTTAGGTTTTAAAATAACTTTATCTTTTAAATTTACAACCCACCCGGGATTCAAACCATAAAATATCTGCCTGGGGTCCTTTGTTTCGGTCAACATTTTATAATCAGGATCATCCTCAATTTTTGGCAAGTTGTAACCGTATTTTTGTGCAAGAACTAATCTTTCTTCAGAAATTTTTTCTGGGTCAGCAAGGTAACCTCTTGTTGTTGGATCGGAATAATATTCTATGGCATCTGGTGGAGGCATCATTCGTCTTGGTATAGGTACTCCTAAAATAAAAAAAGTTAAAGCTTACTTGCACAAAAAGACCAAATGTGCTCTCACTACAAATCAAAATTACCAAAACATGATGAAGTAGTCTTAATTCAAGAAACACTAATTTGAGAATGTTATGGAATTGTGTACTGCATTTTTAAAAATAGAGTAAAAAAAATAATAACATTATGTAAAAGTGTTCTTATCTTGATAAAACATTAAGTACAACAGTATGTATGTTAGTATGTATAAATACTTTGCTTATTTTTTTATTGAAAAGTACCAAGAGCTAAATTAATTTTGTTGTAATACTCTCTATATTATATAAATACATAAATACATACTACAAATTATCCTTACCTCTTTCAAAAAACTTTTTTGTATTACACATAGCCTGTAAACAATGAGGGTCATAATAGGCTGTTGTTATTACTCCTCCAGCCCTCTCAACAGCAGCAATCACCAGTTCACTGGCCCACTGTACTTCTAAATTAATTTTAGCATTAAATATGTCGGTACCCTCGTCAGTTAACTGGACTCCAAAATGACGTTCATCAGGATTTATTCTGTATAACCCTGTGTTCATTATTGCTACTAAATCAACAGGCTTAGAGATATCTATTCTGTTTGTATCAATTAATTTTTGTAAGTCTAGCATTGACAGAGGTGGGTATTGACGTTTTAGACTAAATAAAAAAACAAAAATATCTGGTCTTAAAAAAAATATTGTTCTATTTAATAAATATACACTAATACACTAATAATATAAAAAGTTATATTTTGTTTTTTGAATTGCAACACTATTAAATAAGTAAGCAATATTATATACCCTTAATTTATAATAGTCTGTTCTAAAAAAATTAAATAAAAAAATACAAATGCCCACCTTAAATAAATGACCATAAGATATGTAAAAATAAACAATAAACACATACAATTTTAAATATTAGGTATTATGTATAGGCACAAATATGTTTTCACTGTAAATTGGCATGTTAGATGTTGATGGATAGTATTTAGATTAAGAAGTTTATAACACTTCAATTTTAAAATTGTAATTTTCACGTTTTTTTCTGAATCAAATAAGACTCGATAAACCAAATTTTTAGTTTCAACTGTGGTCTTAACATATTAAAAAAAGTCTTTGTTAATAACTGCCAAACTCCTTAAATTTATTTTCCCAAAAGTAAAATATTGTTTTGTTAACTTACTGATGTCCTTTATAATAGGGTTCATGTGGAAATCTTCGATAAAATGGATTGTTTCCTGTCTCATAACCTATACGCATATAGTTTTGTCTTTGGCCAGAACCCTTGTTACCAGCCCCATGTTTGTCACCTCCATGCTGGGCTCTACCTCTTTTTGAACACTGTCAAAATAAAAAATAACTTTTAAGATTATCTTATTTCTTTATTGAAAAATTTAAAGGATAAATTTACATTTAACCTGCATAGTTGGAAGTTCTATTTATTGACAATTGCCATTCTATACTAATTAATCATTTAACATAGGCCTTTTTACACTGGGTGGACCAAATTTTTTGTTCAAGGTCTAAATGATGTCGCATGTACTTTTAAGGGTATTCAAATTTGGTCTGTCTCAACGAGGGTAGATTAAATATAATTTTCATGGGTGTCAATCATTTTTGGTGGACCGAAGTAACAGCTTTGATCGGGGTCATTTCGCTTTCTACAAGGAAAACTTCAAATTCTATTCAACTTACAAAATTTTGTTGTTTTTAAGTTTTTTAAAGTTCTGTAGGTGTTCTTCTACAACTTTTTTCATAATTAATTTAGGAATATGGAATATATATTAAAAAAACAAGGTTAGGCTTTGATTATATGGTAAACCCTTATTTTGATACTAGAGTTAAACCTGGATTAATTTGGTCCACAAATTAAGTTGGTGTTATCACTCGTGTACAAAAAATAGTAAGTACTCGATTTGGTCCACGGACCTAATTGGTCCTCGCAGTGTAAACTAGGCTAACGATTCGTGTAGAGGAAACTTACAAAACTAAGATTATAGATAATCAGGTTAATCATATCAAAGCTAACATATATTTATTAAAAAATTTTACCTTTTTTGAGCCTGGATTATCTCTAATATTAGCCAAACATACTCGAGGAAGGGATCTAAGTAAATTCAATGCCTTATCTGTATTTCCTGGCATTACTTTTCTTTTCAAGAAATATTTAAATTAAACAAAAATTGATGATTTATGGTTAGGTACAAAAATTGATGTTTTATGGTTAGGTACAAAAATTCTTCTTTTTACAAAACAAAAATTGTGGAACTAATTCTTTAGCATAGGCATAGCTGTTATAATCATGTAGCGATCGATGTCCATGACAAGACACTGCTAGTTGTGAAGAAGACGCGAGACTTGGTTCAGCCTTCAGGCATATACCTGCTAGAGGCAGCCTTGCGCTTGGCAGTGCGAACAAGCGTGAAAGAGAGAAAAAAGAATCACAGTATAACCTTTCTCATCGCTGGATTTATGTGCGATGATTAAAATGGTCTACATTTTTGAAAGGTAAGGTACGCATCATCGTAGGTGGAGGTATGTACTCTGGGAACTTATATTTAGTATCATTTTGCAGCATGGACCCGATTCTGTAAGCAAATTTTTTGACATTCCTTTTCTTTATCTCTTTCGAAACAGTGACAAACTTATGAAGTACCTTGAAGGGCAACAATGATATGTGATCCCTATTTTGACATTTTTTTCCTTATATTTTTACAGAATCAAAGCTTGTATTTCAATTTAAATATAGAAGAATTGAATTGGCTCCGGGAGCAATAAGGTGTACTCCAGGAGCGATCAAGGAGCAACCGAATCCTCCCGGTAATAACCCATCACTATAAAAAACACTGAAATATAAGGACTGGGGCAAGTTCTTTATTCCATCGATAAAAAGTACGCTGAATTTATGCGCTGAACGTCAAATGACGTCATGAGAAGTTCTGATGGAACAAATTAAAACGAAATGTTTAAAAAAGCTTGCTGTTTGTTCTGAAACTGTCAATGCTTAGCTGGTTGTTGTGTTTTTCTTCCGTATTTATTTATATTTTTGCCCAAGTATTTTTTTAAAAACGCTTTAATGGAATCCATCGGACTCTCCAGTGGTAGTTTAAAAACGGTTTGATGAATTAGCGCTTAATGCGCTGGATCCATCGATGCAATTAAAAACTTGCCCCTGTTCATTATCTAGAAATAGAGTAGGTACTCTATTTTACACTTTTTTGTCAATAAACCGTAGGTCTGTTTGTTATCAAGTTTAGAGTAGGACAGAGTAGGTGAGTGTAGGACTAAAAAGTGGAACTAAGTGTAAATAAGTTCCGATTTGAATTTTATAAAAAGCTTGTTTTAGACTTATTTCAGAAATTAAAAATGCTTTATGGTTATGATTATAAACAAAAAACTTTAAGTCTTGTATTAAACATACATCTAACTTCACTACTTCGAGAGTTAGCGTAATTAAGTGAAAACTAGTTTACCCCAGAATTCATACCAAACACCTAGTCCTAAATTACACTGACGATAACAAACGGTTTATTGACAAAAAATTGTAAAATAGAGTACTCTATTTCTGGATAACAAACAGAGCTCGTATGTTATCGTTAGTGTAATTTAGGACTAGGTGTTGTTTGCTTATAAACAATACCATAAAGCCATTTTTAATTTCTGAAATAGGTCTAGACCGCGTTTGGTAATCAAATACGGAACTAATTAACACTAAGTTTCACTTTTTATTCCTACACTTTCGTACTCTGTCCTACTCTGAATTTGATAACAAACAGACCTATGGAGTGGTTTATAGTTATGTTTATAATCAAACACCTAGTCCTAAATTACACTGACGATAACAAACGGTTTATTGACAAAAAAGTGTAAAATAGAGTACTCTAATTCTGGATGACAAACAGACCTTTTATACTAAACAGAACTATATTTTTTTCTTTTTCTAAAAAAGTAGAAAAATATTTTCGTTTATATGACCGGTTGTACCGCTAATTTTAAGAAACCCTTAGCATTAGCATTCCTTAAAATGGTCAAAAAGCAGTGTAATTGGCTAAATACAAGATTTAAGGAATACTTAACGCTAAGGGTTCCTTCAAATTGTTGGTACATCGGCCATAACAGACTTAATTAAAAAAATTGAAATAAGCGAAAAATGGGAAGCTTAATATTAAAAAAAAAACTTTATGGCAAAAAGTTGTTTTTTATAACAACAAATTTCATATTTTACTTAATTAAAATTATTGAAATAAAATACTTGTACCCTTTTGCATCTAATGGCTGGTTGCGGCGGTTGCATCATCAATTTTAAGGAACCTTAGCGTTAAGTATTTCGTGAATGGCCAGTTGCACCAACAATTTTAGGGAACCCTTAGCGTTAGGTATTTCCTAAATCCAATACCGTATCTAGGTATGGCCGCGCTCTTGGCGGGGCTTAACATTTGCGCCTCCTCCCCCACATACCGGGGGATTTGGAGGAGTATGGAATACCCATTAACGAAAATGGAGATTTCGTGGGTAATACCCCGGAAATTTTACAAAATTAAAGTGCAAAGTTGTAGGTTTAAAGTTTTTTAAACCGAGAATTTCGTTTCTTTAAAATACCAATTTTGTGGTGGAATTTGTGTCAAATTTTATAACTTCTTTATATGAAAAAAATAACCTACCATTTAAAAGAGACCTGAGTACATAAAACTACTGTTTATCTGACTGTCAGAAGTTAATATTTTTCTAAATAATAAAATCGTAGTTACAATAAATTAAATAATATGCAACAAAAAAAATAACTAGTACTGGCCCCAATTTATAATAATATCATTTATCCGCAGCTTAAATATTAAAAAAAATCAAAGAGTTACTTTCTCGCTGTGGGGATCAGGATAAATTAATATTTTATTAATAACTCATACATTTTTTCAGTCTTTATGTATTAAAAAGTATTAAATTAAGTAATTTTTTATAAAATTGTTCTGTAGTAATTTATTTATTTGATTATTTGTGCCAATAAAAATAATATTAATATGACTAAGGTACTGACAACCGATAATTTTTTTTTCATGGCCGATTTTGCGCCCCCTGGTAGCTACGCCCTTGGCGGGCGCCCATTTCGCCACCGCCTAAATACGGCCCTGCCTAAATCTCGCTTGTTTGGCCATTTTAAAGATTACCTTGTACTAAGGGTTCCTTAAAATTGTTGGTGCAACCGGCTATAAATCTACAGTTTGGCCATTTTAAAAATTACCTTGTGCCACAGCCTAAAGAAAGCCTCTTGTGCTAAGGTTCCTTAAAATTGTTGTCATATTACAATGATTTTGTTTTTAATTTGCCAATATTTGGGTGTCTTAATGCGATATCTTATCTTATTTATTTTTAAAATATGCTATTAAAACATCTTACTGCTGATAGGGGGATTGTCTAATTTTTACCATCTTTTACATTTGTTTAAATAAATATTTCATAGGTATTTCCATATTATACCTACTTTCCTGTATTTCGATCTGATAACGGAACGTACCCTGATTACACATTTTTATTTTTCGGTGTAGGAAGTGATTACGATTTGAAACGAGGTGAAACCACAATCACGAAACACAGAACACAGCACGTTGCGTCTTTGCATCATTTGCAATGATGTATGTCGACCTTCCATATGATTTTGACAGATAGTTAAAGTAGCTTTCACTCAAGAAAGCGAGGCGAGAAGTCTTTGATATCGGTATGTTAACTTGTTAAACTAGGAAGTGGATCTATGTAGAAAAACCAAACTTTCTTTTAGACCAATTAACCATTAGTGTTTGTGATTGGTGCTACTGAAAACAATATTATATCATACTTGTGCGAATAATGGTTCTTACAACAAAGGAGAACAAAGTGACAAGAATATTTTAGTGTGATCTAGTTTTACATTTAAAGGCGCAATTAAGTTCGATATTTAGTTATATTAAGAAATATAGTGCCAAATTTAATATGGGACTTTTATTTGCTAAATTGTGGAGCCTATTTGGCAATGAAGGTAAAACATCTACTTATTATAACCTGAATATAACTACAAAAAAAAGTTTAAATAAATGTAGTATTCACTTTGTTCCTCCTATTTTAGAACATAAAATTGTTATTGTTGGGCTGGACAATGCTGGAAAAACAACAATATTGTACCAGTTTTTAATGAATGAAGTTGTTCATACTAGTCCTACTATAGGATCTAATGTAGAAGAGGTTGTGTGGAGAAATATTCACTTTATTATGTGGGATTTGGGTGGACAACAGTCATTACGAGCAGCTTGGAGTACCTATTACACTAATACTGAGGTTAGTAGAATATTATGAATATCATTTAAGAGGTTTTTCTTATGTTAATATTTAAATTCTATTTGATTTTACCTTGTTGACATCTTTTCATACCTATTATCTTTTTCTTAAAAACAAACGTTTTATAACAATTTTTTTATTTCCAAAGTAAAATTCTTTTTACAAGAAAAGGGTAGTATTTTCAAACACCATTTAGTCATGGCACAATGAATACAAGGTAGGATCACCAGCGATCCAAAATCGGTTCGCTTTGCGCAATGACGTAGCAATGTGACTTCGTGCCAAAATTTAAATAGAAAGCCTGCAATCTTTGTGAATTTTGTGCCATTTTTAAATATTAGGCTTATTTTAAAGATATGGGCTTTTAATATAACAAATTATCTTAAACTTCAACTAGTTTTAGAGTCACAAAACTACCAAAAAGCAAAGTAAAACGCTAAACAAATTAATAAAAATACCACTATAAACATACGGTTTCAACTTAATTTAAAACAAATTTTGGCGAGAACCGGTAACGTAGGAGAAGGTGTTATGACGGCATATTACATCATTTCAATTTTTATGTCAAGGATCAAATTAAAATAATGGAGGATTCGCGGCTTTTCCATTGTTTTGGTGCCTGTGTTGTCTTTTTTCTATGGTTTAACGACTATTTGGATTGCAAATTTTTCGATTTAATTAGTTAATTTCCTAAAAATTTTAAAAATTTAAAAAATTTTAATAGCTTTAGGGAACATACTCTCCGGACAAACTGGAAAACTGTATTGACTAGTCCAGATCCTGTAAGTGCATTTCACTCCACACTACTAAATATTTTTATTTATAATTTTCCATTAAGAAAAATTAAATATAAATGTAAAAAATCTTGGATTACACCGGGCTTAAAAATTTCAGCTAAGAATTTAAAATCACTACGTACTTTAAGAAAATTTACTGACAATGCCAATTTTCATAGATATTTTAATAAGTATAAAGGTATTTATAGGCGCACTATAAAAATGGCTAAGGAGACTTATTATAGGGATAGAATCGCCCATTCCAGGGATAAAGCTAAGGAAAGCTGGAATATTGTAAGTAACATAAGAGGAAAAAATGGTTCAATTCAAAATAAGCTAAATATTGACTTAAATGAGCTAAACTCTTTTTATTGTTCGGTGGCATCAAATTTAACAGCAAATATTCAGTCTCAATTGGATCCTTTAAGCTTTTTGGACAATGTTTCTGTAGTGGATACTTTTGTTCTCTTTGACACTGATGTTGATGAGCTTAGATCCATGATTTCCCAAATTAAAAACAAAAAGTCATCCGGCTTGGATGGAGTTTCAGCTAGAATTTTTGAAAATTTAGAAAACAATGCCCTAAGTGCTTTAGCAGGGGCAATAAATTATTCATTTAGGCATGGAATGTTTCCTTCTTGTCTTAAGACTGCTGTGGTTACACCCTTGCATAAAGGGGGCGACCCTAATACACCCGCGAACCTTCGCCCTATTTCCAAGCTGCCCACTCTTTCCAAAATTATTGAAAAGTTAGTCAAAAAAAGACTTATGGATTTTTTCAAACGACATAAAATTTTGTCGGGGTCTCAGTTTGCGGAAATATAGTGACATTTATTATTATTCTTTTAATTTTACATTTTTTTACCAATATTTATTGTTTTATTTTACATTTTACCTCTTTAGTTGTTGTATGTATCTTTACGGGTGTTTGTATGTATGTATGTGTGTAAATATGTATGCATGTATATGTGAATTATAAGTTTTAATGAGTAACATAATTAATTTTATTTTACATTTTGTGACCAGAAATCTAGTAACTTTGTTAGTTAATATTGTATTTTGTTTTGAATTGTATATACCAGCATTTTATTACTATTAACTTTTATTGTCTTCTTCTGTCTTATTATATGGCTCAATGGCTTGAACTTTGAAAATGTTTGAAAATGTTGTATTATTTAAATGTTATGTTAGGTAGGTTTTTTTTTAGCTTTGTCAATGAGAGTTTTCTTGGACAATAAAGCATATTATTATTATTATTATTATTAATGAATGAATAGGTACAATTATATTTAAATCATAGAGGAAAAGATTTACTTGTTAAAGTTGACTTGGAAACAGCTAATATCTTATTGAATGGAAAATTGGGTTTTTATCTTATCTTTTTGACTTATTACTTGACTCTCTAAAGACCTTACATTTGGATTTAAACTCAAAAAGCGTATTAAACGATAAATAGGTAAATTGACACACACGTGACATACGTAAACCGTTTCGTTTTTGTGAGGATATGCGGGTTAAGCACGGTTAGAATCAACGAATTCTTGAATAGAAATAAAGTAAACAAATCTTGTTTGGCATTAATATATTCAGGGCGACAAGGAGGAATAGTTCTTGTAAACACACTGCACCGGCAACATCGATGAAACACACTGAATAACAACACTCCGGAAATAATAACTTTTTAAATGTTTATGGTATTGCACCATAATTTACATTTTTATGAACCGATGATTCTTTATTGTTAAAAAATATTTTTAAAGCCGGAAAACTATTTTTGTTTATTATCTGAAGTGACAGACAGATATGACATTTACTTTATATGCTCAATTCGATTGCTGTTGATCAAGTCAGTTTACAGAACGTGTTATTGAATAATACAACCTACTAGAAAGAGATAAAATGACATCGAAGTGCCGTATAACACCTGATTTACTATAATCTTTTATTAAACGAATGCAGCAGCTGTCCAAATCAACCTTGTTACCGGTGCTTGGAACTGTCATGTTAATAAATGTTTATATTCAAATTGATGTTGCCTGTATTAACACAAAAACCAACATTTTTGAATAATTTTAATACATTTTCAAGGTAATTTTGGTTTTTGAGATTTAACAATTTGTTTACGTTTTTCCAAAACACAAAAACAAACAGATCACTATATCAAACACCTTGCCTACAAACGGCGTTGCGTTAATTCTAGTCCTTGGTTCGGTAAAAACGGTATGTCGCGAAAATCCTTAGTCACATTACTCGTAATAACCCGGCTATCACGTGACAAACGTCATGCGCAAGATCCTATTACCTTGTATTCTTTGTGCCATGCCATTTAGTTATTTAATTCTATCTTTAGAGCTGATTCCGAGGTTCATTTAAACATTCTTGGGAGTATTGGAAGTATAGATATCAGTCTATAGTGTGTGCAGTAATTTAAAGAAGCTTTATTTTTATAAGTAGGGATAGCTGCTGTAATTTGGGAATCTCTAAAAATCTGAAATATTTATGGTAATTAGTATAGTAAGTCTAACCAGCACGTTTTTGACAGTTTTAATAATTTTGGTGTTATCAATGGGTTCCCTGCTTTTATTTTTTCTAGATTGAAGATGGGTTCACTGGTTTCATTCATAGTGGTGTGTCTCATACTAAGCTCCATACACCCCATACTTTCATTTAAGTGTGTATGTGGACTGAATGGGGAAAATAAGTTAAACATCTAAACCCGCATCTAAAACTCTTATGCCAAGGGCCTTATAGAGGTCTTGTGGGTTATACTTAGAAATAAAAAAACGACTTATTTACCATAAATATATAATATTAACTCTAGGTCATGATTTTATACCTATATATGTTACAATCTGTTACTGAGACTACATTTTATTATATTTAGTGGATTTACTCTTGATTCGTATACTCGCGTTTCTTTCACCTCAAAAATTTCCCCCAAGTATTCTTATTTTGTTCACAAAATTTATTATTCAGTTTTAAACATCTCTTTTCGTACACCAAAATAAAAATAAAAAATTGCGGCCCAAAAATTCTTGATTAAGAAATGGCAGATTCCGGCCTAAACCGAAAAGTTTACAGTTTCTACTTTTACTGATTTATCATGTCTGAAATATAACTTAAATATAGATAATCTAAATTTCATTAGGGACTTCTAATAACTAGTGCAATTTCAGCAAACTTCCAAGCTAGACTTAATACTTTACATTTTAAATGTATGGGTTAATTTTTTTTCTAACCGACTCTGTTTGACCTCTGACCAGTGAGGGTGTGCGATTGGAGTCTACAGAGTTTTTCCGGTAAAGTCGAATCGGGCATTCTTAACTCTCGGGGATCGAGGAAAAATTCACCCTGCCATTTAGTAGTATCGTCAAAGTGTAATATCGAAGTCTGGAGTGATTCTTAAGCCTTCTTTTAGAATTACACGTGGTGACGTTGCCATGCGGTGGCTAAAAGTACAAACTCGTGAGGACAAAAAAGGGGCTCTGACAGTAACCAGTTATATCTAGATTTTGGGATTGCATTTCGCAGCATCTAAATGTGCATTGCAAGGATGTTTGTTATCTCTTTGTTAATGTTTGGATAATTTCCTATGGTTTAGACTTTAGAGCCTGACTTTGAAAATTATCGTCCAAATGCGCTGGCGAAATGATTACCTGTAGGACAATCGCGCCAATTAATTATAGCACCAACAAAAGTAAGAACTTTGTTTAATTTCAAGAAAGGAGCAATGTATTTACTGCTTCAAGGCATAGCTAAATTTTTAACTTTTTTTATAATAAATTTGGTGATAAACCGAAGCAAATTTATAATAATCAAAATACAACTATTTAGGTAGAAGTTTTAATTTCCAGATTAACTAGTAACCTTGGATCTTTTTTTTGAATATTTGAATTTCAGGAATGTTCCTGTTAAAAAGCAATAAAAAATATTTTTATAATAAGCACTATAAGAATGCAGAAGTTAAACAAATTTGGGATTATGTTTTTACAAGTGCAGTCAATTTGGCAATTTTGGAAGTCAATATGAGGTGATGGTTAACAGATGTTAACTGTTTGTAAGAATTGTGTCAACTTGTATTTTGTTAGCCTTAGTAAGGTGAATAATATAAAAAAACTACTTACAATGGAATTGAAATATGTATATCTTTCTTATCTTAAAGTTATGGTGCCATATAACACATATACAGATACAAAATATATGTTAAAATGTACCTATAAATATGACATAAAAAAAGGCTTCCTTAAAGGACTAGAGCGCCCTACATTGGTAATTCTGAACAATATATTTGAAACTGTTTAGCATAGCCGTGTTGTTAAATTCATTGATGAATCGTGCGCACTAATCGCTGTTTCATTAAGCCGTTTTTAAATTAATTGATGGAAAAGCGCTAAAGGAAGATGGCCGTTGTTTTAGTAGTATATGGACAAGGATAAAACTAGCGGTATCTAGTGTGACGTCACGATAGATTTCAGCGCTAATCCACCTGATGAATTTAACAACACGCCTCATTATTTACATAATATTCTGATTATGTTAAGACGTCAAATAATCAAGTGGAAGAATTTGAGAGATGACAAAGTTGATTTTTTTTTTAAATTAAAGTCAACCATATATTCTCAAGACATTAAATTAAAACTTAAATAAAAACACTAAATTGAATCCAAAGTTTTTTTTCTAAAATTCTCTTTTTATTGTATTTTGATATATTTTTATTTCTTTAGTAGTAAAATTTTTTCATACTACTTTAATAGCAGACCAACATTTGCTTTACATATTAAAAGTTGTCAAAATAATTCCCTTAAACGTTTAAGTAGGGAGAATAGGTATGTTCTGCATCCTCCGTCCCCCGGGGGAGCTTATCATCTTAATATCTCTGACGTAATTAAATATGTCAAATGTCACCTGTCAAATGTCAAATGTCACCTGTCACCTGTCATATGTCAAAAACCACGTGACTTGGAAAATGGCCGTTACGCGTAGGATACTTGTGCTAAGACCTACTATTGATTTGCGCAAACTCGAAAATTTTAAGTTATGCCGTTCGGGCGCTATCGACTAAAATCGTTATTTAACCCTGATGATGAGTCTAAGACGCGCGGTTTAAATTTTTTAAAATTAGCGAAACGTTGTACCTATCAAATAGCGAAAACCGCATGACGCCATCTTTAACCATAAAGGCGCTACAACTGTTTAAAAATCGCCGAAATTGATCAATTAGCGATTAGGACGGTAACCCTATAGTAAATTGATCATTGTGGGCTTCATGCTTTAACAGCAGGCTTACACGTGGGTCTAATATGGTTATTTTAGCGTCCTACACAGGTATTAAAATAATGGCGCCTGTCAGCTGTCAAATGTCACCTGTCATATTTCGCGAACCACGTGACTTAGAACCTGCTTACGTGGATGAGACATAACTAAGGGTCCTACGCATGCGTTAAAATAATGGCGTCTGTCAGCTGTCAAACGTTAAATGTCTAACCTAACATGTGGGGGCCCCCTACGCTTAAGCGCCGGGCCCAGGGTGTAGACCTGGGGCTTAGGCGTGGGGTGAAGATACTTATTATTATATTAATCTTACAATTTTTGAATATTAAATAATAAAACACATTGTATATATTAAATTAATTTATTTAAACCACATATACAGGGTGAATCAAAAATAGGCTACATTTAATTTGCTACTAACATTACATAAAATTACAATACTACGTTCTACTAACTTCTTAACCTAAAATTACAATTATCTCTATGTAAGGAAAAATATATTTATTAAATCTTTCTTACAGATCCTATTAATGGTGAATATCTAACAAGTTTATCATGAATAATTAAACAGTAGGCACTGGTGTTAGCGGGAAAGTTTTCTTTTGTTTCAATCTCTAGTCTTACATCAATAATACCAGAATTTAATATTTCATTCTGTCTTGAACAATCAATTACAATTAGAGGCGCATACTTTTAAAGTTTTTGGGAGTAAAAAGTGGTTCGTTTTCTTTCTCGTAGTAGCTCTCTTGAAATTCGAATACATTTCATAAAGAGTAGCTATTAGTCCTCTTGAAATCTCCAAATTTAAATTATCATACGGATAAAATTCCGAATTTAAATAAAGCTTTACATTTGATACATTTCAATGATCAAATAAGCTACTGTTTTTGTTGAATTTATCCTTTCGGGCTGTTTGAAAACCTAAAATTATCCATCTGGGTCTTTCCACCTGCACCGAAGTCTTTATATTCCAGGTAAGTTGTTTTCCAGTTGGAACTGATGGATGTTCTGTGAGTTCCCAGCTTCTAAAACCGATATCCAATTCGGTTCCATTTTCAATAAGTTTTAAAAGCTCTATCCGTTCAACATCAGATACTGTAATATGTGGTAGCCTCCAAACAATCTTATCAATAGTAACTACTACATTTTCTGCATCAGCCGTATTAATAATAGCATTAATGTCAGAAGGGCTTCTTACTAACACCAATTCGTGCTTAACATTTATGAGTATTTTTTGAAAGTCTTCAGCAAATCCTAGTAGGATTCTTAGCGGCACACAAACATTAAAACTTCCAGTGGTCGGGTCAACGTTATCGCAAGTAAATTCATCATCAATACTCCAACCAGCATTTTTATATTGATTTAATTCGTTAGCATTGTAAGAAATATATCCTTTCATGGTTGCTGCTATTCCAGGATATCTAATCGAGTCAATAACCTTTCCACCAATTTCAAGACGAACTTCTTCAAAGAGGTGACCGAAAAAGTTGTTTACAAGTTTCGCTGTGTTTGAAACTGATCCATCAACTCCTTTTAAAAGTCTTCCTTCTAGATAAATATGGCTTGCCCAAGGTAGAGTGTATATATCGGTTTGCTGTACAGGTATTCGAATTTCGTCATTATTTTTAAAAGAGTTAGTGTACGGCAAATGACTATGTCTCTAAATTTTTTGTAATAGAGTTATCAAAGTTTAGAGGGTCCGTCACATTTAAAATACTCATTTTGAGAATTCTTTACAATTAGGCCTAGAGATTCAAGAAACTTTTTATTTTCTGCTGTTAGGCTCTTTTTAGTTTTTAACAATTGTTCAAAATCAGCACTTTTCTTGGAGTTATATTTAATAACCATACTACGTCTGCTCTGTACAGCAGTTTGTAATATACTGATAAACCCGACACAAAACGTTTGCCTATATAGATTTTCTTAAATGCATTCTTACAGTAATAATTTCTCCTCTAAAGTCAACCAATTCCCCGTCTTGATCGATCAGTTTCAATACAATGTTGTCTATAACTCTTGTAGATACCGGCATATAAATAACATTTCGAGGAATTTCTATTATTTTAAAACCAGCCGGTACTGATGGTGAAAATTCATGTATTGTATGAACAAGCTTATTATTGTGATAAGCCCCTGTAACAATATTACACTCGATTTTAATCACATTAATTTTTAAAATATTTACAGGGGTTTGAGATACATGTTTAATATTGGGCTGTAGCAAAATATTATGAAATCCTAACAACTTTCCAATAGAATTTTTCTTAGTAAAGTCAACTGTATGAGAACATTCAAGCTCACACTTGAGCGTATTTACATTGCCCTTTAGACTTAGGGTACAATTAAATTTCTTGTTGCTTTCATTTTTGTCACGAATTGCTTGCTGTAGATAATCATTTATTGCAGTTATTTCGTAAGATCCAGTGGGGATTTCCAAAGTAATATCACCAACATAAAATTTATTATTGGTTTTATCAATATTGGGAATAGCATTAAAAGTTTCTAAACTAATCAGACCAAGTTCATACTGGCAGTTTCATCTCTCAGATCAAGAGGGGAGTATAATTAGCTTTTAAAATTGAACTGGTACCACTCAAACTAAAGGCTCAGTTAAGACTGAAGATATATTCTGTATTTATATGTATTTATAAGGCTTAAATATAGACCTAGACCACCCTTGTAAGGCCCTAAATATAAACCGTTTCCAGTTTTCCCAAGAGCTATGGATTCCATTGTTTCGTTATGTCGCTGAGACTCCTTCAACTTGGCTGCAGCATTCCTAGCATTGTTCACTGCATTTATTATCCCCGCAGTTCCTCCGCTAAGGGCGCCAATTGCGCTTAAACCAGCAAAAAGTGGTATTAAAAATGGTAGGAAACCTCCGATTTGGGGAGGGGCACAATGCCTGTAGGATGAACTTTTTCCACACCAGTAAATGCTTTTAAAGCTACTTCAGCAGCTGATGTGAGGTCCTCTGGTTTTTCAGCATACAGTGCATCCCTCGCTTTATGAAAAGCAGTCATAAAAGGAATACCTTTGCCTCTTCGAGCAGTAATCTTCTTGTTTGATTTCTTTTTAAACTTCTGCATGTCTGCACAGTACAAACTCTTTAGTAATACTAACTGTTATATAAGAATATTAACTTATAAATACATACCTCTCCATACTCTGCAGTTATTGTTCATCAACCAGTCATTACAATAACACGCATCTAAAGTTAAGAATATTAACTAATAAATACCAGCTTCTCTTAACTCTGTAGTCATTGTACATCAACCAGTCATTACGATAACACGCATCTAGGAGGCTACTTGAGGAAAAAGGGATCCTTGGTTAATAAAAATACAGTTATTTGAAAAACGGTTTCATTATTAGAAAAACAGCGCCGTTATTTGGAAATACAGTGCCGTTATTAAAAAACAGGGCTGTTATTTGAAAATACAGTGCCGTTATTTGGAAATACAGTGCCGTTATTAAAAAATAGGGCTGTTATTTGAAAATACAGTGCCGTTATTTGGAAATACAGTGCCGTTATTTGAAAAACAGTGCCGTTATTGGAAAAACGGTGCCGTTATTTGAAAATACAGTGCCGTTATTGTAAAAACGGTGCCGTTATTTGAAAATACAGTGCCGTTATTGTAAAAACGGTGCCGTTATTTGAAAATACAGTGCCGTTATTAAAAAAACGGTGCCGTTATTTAAAAAACGGTGCCGTTATTTGGAAATACAGTGCCGTTATTGTAAAAACGGTGCCGTTATTTAAAAAACGGTGCCGTTATTTGGAAATACAGTGCCGTTATTAGAAAAACGGTGTCGTTATTTAAAAAACGGTGCCGTTATTTGGAAATACAGTGCCGTTTTTGTAAATACAGTCCCGTTATTTGGGGGATAAGGGGAAGAGGGACTGTTGCTGGGAAGAAATTATTAACACTTATACCTTAATAATTTAAAAGAAGGGTTCTGTAGCCATGGATTTAAACAAGCTTGATAAGGATGTTAAACGTAGAATAATTGAAGCTTCCAATAGTATTCGTAAAAAATATTTGGATTTAAGAGGAATTGGGTGAGCAGGCCGAGGTGCAATTTAAAGAATATCAGAACTCGAGTGATCAGCGACCAGAAAGAAGCGGAGTTTGCAACAGATCCAAACATTCTTCAACTTCTTGACGAACATTCGCGCAATGTAAAAAGACTATATGATTCTCTTAAAGCTGGCCGTTATGAAAATGCTGTTACATTGAGAATACGTATAGACCTTTGGCAAAACTAATATCCGAGTCGATGCAGTATGGTAAACAATCTACACCATTTACACCCAAGTCTGTAAAAAGACGACAAAGTGAACAATTTTCTTCGACAGTAATAAAAAAACCACGATTTCCACTTAATTTTACTGACCCTGTTCAAAAACATGACGAGCTAGCTGCTCAAGAAGAGGAAGAATATAACGATAATTCAATTAATGTCGAGACACGAGAAGATAGTTCACCAATGGCTCAGGATATGAACGATGGCGAGGAAGCTGATTTAAACAGAACTATGTATGAACATAACCCTGAAGAAAGTTACTTTGACGACGAGTTCAGAGTCGATCCTCAATATAACCCTGTTCAAATGGATAGTATTACGGAAGAATCCTTTAGGGAATATCTAGATCAGTATGATCCGCTACCGAGAAAATATGTGAAAGGATTTATAACTGATACGGAAAACGAGTACGATCGCACATATTTAAAACATGATTTAGCCACCGATCATCTAACTTTTGGTGATTCTCGGCTTGAATTTAACGGACCGGATATTTATATTAAAGGAGAAAAATTTACTGGAACTCCTGGAGTATATGAACTTTTATTTAAGACCAATCCATTAAAAAACAAATTGACCGCACTGGATGAGCGAACCTTTGCAAAATTATTTTGCTAACAAATGCTAGCAAGAGAAATTTTAATGAAAAGGAACAACATGTAGGAAATAGAGGTGTCAAATATATGCTAACAATTAAACCATTACTTGAACGTATAAAGAGGAAAATGCAAGAGCAGAGAGAACGTGACAAGCAATTACGAATTACAGTGCACAACAGCCTCAGGGTTATGGCTTACCAATCGATAGTCAGTCTGGTTTCTTACCTGATTACAAAACATTTTCCAATAATAAAATTGACTACGTTTACTGGGATGATCCAAATGAGCTTGTGGATAGATTAAAATTGTTAATGGCAAGTAAGGTAGCTGGTAATAACTCTATGAAAACAAGATTATAAGTATTCTTGAAGAGTTAAGAGAAGCTGATATCATTGAATAAACTGATTAGACATAGTGATGCAGTATCATTAGCACGATGACTCTCGACAAATTCGGACGTAATTTAACACATCCCTATCATCTAGCAAAAAGCTTAAAAGAGAAAATGATTTGAAAGATATTCCTGAAAAGACTTTGTATGGTTACATGAATATAATGTTGACTTGCGAAAAGGGTGCATCAAAGTATCTTTTATAAATGGTTTAAAATTTGACTATTATATGTTTCCTATTAAGATTGGAATAATTGAATATGTTAACATTGACTCACCTGTAAAAACTTTTATTAACAAAAAGAATATAAAGTACCAAGCGATTTACTGCAGCAAGAGTTAAAATTTGATGATAAAATTACGTTTTTAGGAGATAAACTTAAATCACATACTAAAATATCTGTTGAGTTTGTAATTAAATATCCTATTTCATAGGTTTGGTATATAGATACATCTTTGTAATTTTAGGTTAAGTATAGTTAGTAGAACGTAGTATTGTAATTTTATGTAATGTTAGTAGCAAATTAAATGTAGCCTATTTTTGATTCACCCTGTATATGTGGTTTAAATAAATTAATTTAATATATACAATGTGTTTTATTATTTACTATTCAAAAATTGTAAGATTAATATAATAATAAGGCTCTTCACCCCACGCCTAAGCCCCAGGTCTACACCCTGGGCCTGGCGCTTAAGCGTAGGGGGCCCCCACATGTTAGGTTAGACATTTAACGTTTGACAGCTGACAGACGCCATTATTTTAACGCATGCGTAGGACCCTTAGTTATGTCTCATCCACGTAAGCAGGTTCTAAGTCACGTGGTTCGCGAAATATGAGAGGTGACAGGTGACATTTGACAGCTGACAGGCGCCATTATTTTAATACCTGTGTAGGACGCTAAAATAACCATATTAGACCCACGTGTAAGCCTGCTGTTAAAGCATGAAGCCCACAATAATCAATTTACTATAGGGTTACCGTCCTAATCGCTAATTGATGAATTTCGACGATTTTTAAACAGCTGTAGCGCCTTTATGGTTAAAGATGACGTCATGCGGTTTTCGCTATTCGATAGGTACGACGTTTCGCTAATTTTAAAAAATTTAAACCGCACGCCTTAGACTCATCATCAGGGTTAAATAACGATTTTAGTCGATAGCGCCCGAACGACATAACCTAAAATTTCCGAGTTTGCGCAAATCAATAGTAGGTCTTAGCACAAGTATCCTACGCGTAACGGCCATTTTCCAAGTCACGTGGTTTTTGACATATGACAGGTGACAGGTGACATTTGACAGGTGACATTTGACATTTGACAGATAGTATTGGCCACGCCCTAAATAACGCGTCACACAAGATTCCTAAATATTTAATTACGTCAGAGATATTAAGATGATAAGCTCCCCCGGGGGACGGAGGATGCAGAACATACCTATTCTCCCTACTCATTTAGGTTTTAGAAAAATTAGAAAGGACTTTATTCATATTAAACATACTTAGAAAATTCTACTAGTGCCTAACAGGTTTATCCTGATGAACTCGGTTATGCTCAGTGTTAATTTTTAAGCCAGTTTTGACCGAAGTAAATCATTTGATTTAAATCACGATTTTAATCAATGATTTAAATTGCATACTTTTTTTATTTTAATCAAAAAATTAAAAATTTGGGTAAAAACATGGTTTATTATTAAATAAACATCAAATGTTGTAAAATAATTATTGTGTAAAAGGTATTTTACAGCAAAATCTACTAAATGTACTTTAGTTTTTGTTTTATTAGTTCTGTACAAATTGGTATGTTGTGTACAGGGTCTTTGATTATATTTACGTGGCTTCTGAGGCCCTTAGACAGAAAAAAATGTTTTATATAAAAATTGTAGGATTTTTCCATATTATCTTTTGAAATTATCAGTAAAAAAATATCGCAATAAAAAAATAGAAAAATATAGGCAACTTCAACGTTTTTAAATGAAACACCCTGTATATTGTGCGCTACAACAAAAGATCTTTTTTTTTCTGATTTCAAATATATATACATTGATGATATTTGGACGAACCATTTTTGAGATATTTTAGGTTAAATTATTAATAAATTACAAAAAAGTTTTATATTGGTATCAAGAAAGCCATGGAAACAATAGAATTGTTATGTTGCTGAATTTGGTTAGGGTTTTCTCTGGACCAAAAATGTTTATTTTTGTGATTAAACATTCTTGCTAAAGTGAAGGAAGACTTCTCAGTGAAAGGAATTTTATTTAAAAACTTTGGATCCTGCTGCATAAACCTAGTTATTTCCAATGCATACTTAGGTCGGTCCTGCATGTTTTGTTCAGGAAGATTCTGAACGGACATAAATTTATAAGGATAAAATTTGTAAAATTTTAAGGTTAAATAAATTTTATAATCTGTTTTATTAAGTTCAGATGCCGCATCCGAGATTGATATTTCAGGATTTTCTAAAATTATTAAAAGTAGTTAGTGTTAGCACAGTGCTAGTCCAATAGAAAAGTATAATATATCCTGAAAACGAGGATATCCAAAACTTTTGTTTTCATTTCGTGCTGCAGTCCTTTTCTTTCATTTTAAAGTTTTTCGTTCAATAATCTTTCTTACTATGTATTTAATAGTATCTATAGATGGTACCGTTGTTAAGGATATATTAGTAATATAGGGTATTTTCACTCAATTGATATTGATAATGTTGTGTGTAAAAATTAAAAAGTAGAAAAACAATTAAGCAAAACCTGCTAAATAACACGGAAAAATACAAACCCCTTACTTTTCTATTTAAGGTTTAATTATCATTGTAATTTAAATAGCCCGCCACTCCCCTAACCAATCAAATTCAACATGGATGCCAAGTCTGTTTAGGAACTATCGATATCGACAATCGTATCGAATTTAACGAAATGCTAAAATGCGAAATGCTTTTTAGACTTTACACTAAAACACAGCCAGAATACCTAAATAGTTTCAATTGGAATAAAACATAAAAACTTACATCAAAATGGTTTTCACAACAATAATAGGCATGTCCTTTGGGCATTTTCTCAATACCTACAGCAGCACACCAGGCTTTTCTCCTATTGTCTTGTTTTGGAAGAGAAAAGAATATTTTTGAAGATCCTAAACTCGGCCGGCTTCTGGTTTCGCAAATAATAACAATACACTTTTTTTAATTTTGAATAAAATAACGGAAATTTACTCGTAAAAAGGGTTCATATCAAGGAAAGTTTGGCGATAATAATAACTATAGTAATAAATTGGAATATTTGGAAAGAACACACACTATTTACAAATTAGAAATTATTAATAAATATTAGAGGTTACAGGTTATACAGGTTGACATTGATAATATGACAATTGACAGGAAACGCCAACTTTGTAGATGTTGCGCATATCGATATTTGATGACAGGCGTATCGAATAACAAAAAGCTGACAACAAAGCAGAAATTCCACCAATAGAAAATATAGGGCCGTGACGTCACGGGCCTACAAAAATTCAAATTTAAAATTGATTTTTATAGGCGTTTCCGGGCCAAAAAAATCGGGAAAATATTTTTGGCCTTTATTTTCATGTGGCTTTGCAATAAGCTAATAAAAAAATCATGAAAAACGCCTATTCCCTTTGACTGTCGTCACATTATTATTGTTATCATAAAAAGAGGCATAATAGCAATTTTTTGTTCTTCTGAATAGCCCATCGACAAAAAGTAATACAAACTACTTTTAATAGTTAAAATGATAAATTTCAACTTTTTAAAATATCAATACGTCGAATTTATTAAAACAATTTTATTGTTTTCGTAGCTTTCTTGATACTAATATGATTTTTTTCAATTTATTTATATTTTAAGCTTAAATATCTCAAAAAGGGTTCATCCAAATATGTAGATATATTTGAAATCAGAAAAAAAGATCTTTTATTGTAGCCATAATATACAGGGTGTTCCATTTTTAAAAAAGTTAGTTGCCTATATTTTTCCTTTTTTATTGCAATATTTTTTACTGATAAATTCAAAAGATAATATGAAAAAAAAAAACCCACAATTTTTATATAAAACATTTTTTTTTGCACAAAATAAAGGCTCCAGAACCAAAATATAATCAAAGACCCTTTTTTTATTAAAAAATTTTTGGGTTTGAAAAATATTATTACTTTTAGATCTGACCCCAATTTTATATTTGTGGTTTAACTCTTTTGGGCAAATTATATACTTTTATGGTTACTTAAAAACCCCTTCGGATAATAACTTTTAATAAACCTAAAAATAAATGTAAAAAAGTTATTTTTTTCTTATAACAATTAAATTTACGATTTTTAATTAAATTAATTTTTTGAATACTATGCGTGGTTCCTATAAACGATTTTAATGGGAAAAATTGATTAAATACGCAGAAAAAAAATTTTTTGAAGTTTTTAGCAGGCATTTTATTTGCTTTTAATTATCACTTTTTTTAAAATATTATTTTTTTTACTTTACTAATAAAAAAAAAAATGAAAAGATAAAAATTTCTGAAAAAAAAACTTTAATTTTATTATTAGGGATAATTGTATAGACATGCCACAATAATGGATTTATGACTTGTAAAAGTAAGTATTTTAAATTTTTTATTTACATTCTTTAAAAAAATTTTTATATTATATTGGGATATACCCAAGGCGAACGTCGATTCACTAAAAATGTTTTTGATCCAAAAACATCTAGTTGCCATTGCAATTAAAACTGGTGGGTGATCAGTCGTATTTTGTCCTTGACATTATTATAATTTTTACAGCTGGTAAAAATTAATCTTTTTTAGTCAAAAAAGATATTAAAAACTAGAAATTTCCCAAAATTTGGA